>PVKC010029546.1:0-15090 GCA_004027635.1 Crocidura indochinensis
ATGCAAGGTGAGGCATAGCCAGGAAGAAAAGAAAAGGGGTTGAATCACTGAGATTAAGGCTAGAATTAGCATATGAAGTGACAGGTAGAGAAACCAGAGTTGAGGAAGGACAATGGATGGCTAGCTGAAAATTTTGCATCTTAAAAAGACCAGGTGCTGAGGATGGAAAGGAAATTCTGTTTTGGGGTTCGTCTAGTTTTGGATAGAAACAAAAGGAGTGAAACCCAGGTAATATTTTGGAAGTGAGGAGATGTTTTGTGTTTTGGGAAACATCGAAACTAGTTACACATATTGAGCTTTGAGGAAAAAAATAAAGCATCCTTTGGCTCCAAGATCGAGTTAGAGAGACTGCTCTGTGGGGGTGCATCGGTTTGGTACTGGCTTCCTTTGACTGAAGGAAAGGAATTTACTGATGCCCGATTTTTCTTAAAGGGAAAGTGTGAAGATGGCACAACCTCAGAAATTCACATTTCAGACCATCCTTGACAAAGAGGTCAGCTTGTGTGACTGCTCAAAGTAGGCTTTTCTGAATAAAATGTGATTTCTATATTCAGGAGTTATTCACTCCTGAATTGGGTTGTGACACATAACTATGATAATGAGTGAGAGAAGTAGAATTCCTGTCTCAAATACAGGCAGAAGTTGGGGGAAGAGGGTGATGAGAGCATTATTGTTGGGAATGTTGCACTGGTGAAGTGGAGAGTTCTTGTTATGACTGCAGCCTAACTACAAACATGTTTGTAGTCATGGTGCTTAAATAAAGATATTATTTTAAAAAATTATATAAGAGACCAGAGACGGATGACCTAGGTTTTATCCTCATATTCATATATGTTGTCCCTAGAACCACCAGATGTCGCCCTGGTGGTCTCAAAGCACCCCACTGTCAAATCCACATTGCTTGACTGAGCAGTGCTGGGGGAAATTAATACTGAGACGCTCTTGATTCAAGAGCTAAAATGTCTGTCTCTTATGACAGGGACAGTAGAAATCTCTGAAAATACTTAGACAAAGGTTAGGTATTCCTTATGTGTAATTTCTGTACAGATTTCCCAATGTTTACACTTATAACAATTAAATTCTACTTAATGTAAATGCAACAAAGATTTCTGTAACTCAGTGTACATTCCAAGTACATGAGCGAATTGACAAATTCATTCCAAGTAATGAATTTCTGCCCTACCAAACTTTTCTGCTCTGTCCTTGAGATTGGCTATATTTTAAATTTTCAATAAAACTTTGTAAAAATGAATGGTATACCAATCTGAAAATATCTCTACTTTACTTCTGAAGTTTCAATTCTGGCAAAAATAAAATTGGCTCATTATTTCCTAAGAATTGTCTTGCTTAAAAATATAGTCTTCTCTTTCTCACTCAGCCTAAGGACTTCCCTCATCTTCCTTTTTGTCACCATCTCAAATACATACAATTAGTTACTGCATATTTGTAGTTACTGACCCTTCCCTATTTAAATTTTGGCAGTTTTGGACTACAATTGGTGGTGCTAAGAATATACTCCTAATGACACTCAGGGATCACTGATGGGAGGCTTAAAGGACCATATGGGCGTCAGGGATCAAAAAGGTTGTCATATGCAAGTCAAGTCCATTTATTCTCTCTCTGCCATCTTTCTATTTTTTAATATGCCTGAAGAAAGTAGAATTTGCCTTATTGAAAACTTACTATATTTGTTTCGCAACCACTGTTTTGATTCAGGAATTGTTATTTCCACCTCTGTGACATTCTAAGTATTGTGGGATATATTTTCAAGTTTTTGAGATAAGTGGTCTTGTTTTCTCAAGTAAAAGGTTATGGACCTCTCCCAGAACAGCAGTGTGCCACAATATGGCTTTGACATGTGATGTCTCTGATAACTATGGCAGAATGGCTACTACATTGACTGGCATTCAGAGACTTTCAAGTTCAGGTAAATTATTGACAAAGAATTGTGACAAGAATTCCTTCTCTGAGTAGAAATTGGAATGTGATGAATAAGAGAAACAATTTCTATAGAACTAAGCCTGAAAAAATATGTGCATTTATAACACAGTGTTAAATTATATCTGCTCACTCTTTTTCTTCTTGTGGTTGAGGTCTCAGGGTTAAGAACAACAGGTTCTTAAGAGTTTTTAATTCCCACGAAGTAGATGAGCATTTTCTTTAGGGAAGTGAATTGGTGCAATATAATGAGTTGCTCTTTCCTTCAGAGAGGAAAGGATTGCTTGCCAGTCCACTGAGAAGGGTAAGAGTCTCAGGAGACCCTCTTAGATATCTTCTGGGAAAGAGATTGCCATTTCAATGTTCTCCTCATTCTATGCAGCTTAATATAGAAACATGTATCACCCTGCACTCTAAAATATATTGACTACGCCAAAATGAAACAAGGCATGAGAGAACATTTTGGGAAACTTGATATATGCTGCCTTGATTTTGGAATTTAAGAAATTATATCTGTTACTTTTCTTGAAAATTCATCTTTAAAAGCTCATTGATAAGCCTCTGATGATAACATAAAGAGAGGGTCAGCTGCACTTACAAGATGGGAAAATCCAGGTGATGATCAGGTTTCTGAGTGTCAGAGTAAGCACAAAGCAATAAACAAACACTTGGGAATGATAGTGCTGTACACTATGTCAAACCTGAAAGAACTTACCATATATATTCGAATATAAGCTGACCCAAGTATAAGCCACCCCCATTTTATCCTAAAAACTGGGAAAACTTAGTGACTTGAGTATAAGCCGAGGTGGAAAATGCAACAGCCACTGGTATATTTCAAAAATAAAAATATATACCCAAAACAATTACAATAATTGAGGAATCAACAGATTAAATGTTTTTCAATATTTATTGCTAAAGAAAAACTGTAAACCAACAATAACTTTAAAACTTTAAATAAAGTGCGGAAAACCATAGTCTAACAGGTAATCAAGCTAAATCACAAAGGTTAAAATCCTTCAAAACTGAATTCCTCCTCCTCATCATTTGCATGTTCAAACTAAGCTTCAGCTGTATCTGATGTGACGAGTATCAGCATAGAGATTGTCATCATTACTGAGATTGCAGATATCATTATCACAGAGCAGAATATTGTGGGTTAAATAGTTCAGTGGCACACAGTTCAGTTCAACCACCACATTTCAACACTGTGGAGGAGAAAAGAATAAAACCAAGTCAAAACAAAACCAAAAACTCTCTTAGATTATAAGAACAAAAGGTTCTTTTGTTCTACTCCAGAGAACAGGAGGAAATTAAATGCATTAAAGGTTGTGGGTCGAAGCTAGACTTGTAGGAACAATATAATGTGATAAATAATGCAGTAGAATTATAAAACTGTATACCTCAAACCTGTAATATGTTATAAGCAATATCACTTCAATATTCTTTTGTTGGGTGGTTCTGGGGCTACACTGGTCAGTCCTCAGAGTTTACTTCTGAATATATGTTCATCACTGCTGACATGTTTAGGGTACTATATGGAGTGCTGAGAATGGAAAGTGTAGGTTGCTTGTAAAACAAGTTCCCAGGGGCCCGGGAGATAGCATGGAGGTAAGGTGTTTGCCTTTCATGCAAAAGGTCATCGGTTCGAATCCCGGTGCCCCATATGGTCCCCTGTGCCTGCCAGGAGCAATTTCTGAGCATGGAGCCAGGAGTAACCCCTGAGCACTGCCGGATATGACCCAAAAAATAAAATAAATAAATAAATAAATAAAAAAAATAAAACAAGTTCCCTACATAAAAGACTGTCTCTCTAGACCAATTTTTTCTTTTTAATTTAATTTACCTTATTTAAAGAGCACAAATCATATAGTTGACAATATTGATCATAGTTCATTTGTTTCAAGTCATGTGGGAGGTAAATTATTAAAAAATATGTACGTAAAAGTAAAGAAAGAAAAGAAGGGAGCCAGGAGGTGGCGCAGGAGGTAAGGTGCCTGCTGCCTTGCCTAGGACGGACCATGGTTCGATCCCCCGGTTCCCATATGGTTCCCCGTGCCTGCCAGAAGCAACTTCTGAGCGCATAGCCAGGAGTAACCCCTGAGTGTCACTGGGTGTGGCCCCCCAAAAAAAATTAAAAAAAAAAAAGAAAAGAAAAGGAGAAGGAAGAAAGTTACAGCAACAAGAAATTTTGTGAAAGTATCATCTTGCAATGAGGTTGTTATGTCATTGTCAGAGGTTTAGGAAGTAAAGAAAATCATGCCTTAGGATGGTGCTGGATGGAGATGTAGGCCTTGGTCCACCATCCCAGGCCACGTGGCTCCAGCCCCCACTAACCGGTGGGTCTGGAAATTCATGAGAGCGGCAGGTAGAAATCTCACCCACAGGCAGGCTTTATGAGAGATAGCATCTTTATTCAGCCCTAGCGATCAGATGTGGCTCCTACCATTTAAGCTAGCCCTGTATCTCCTATTATCCATGTCACCTCTGACCTACATGTTGGCCAGTATCCAAACGAGCAAAAGGGCTGAAAGTCTGAGACCCCAGACCTAAATACCCTTCCAAGACCCCTCCCAGGAAATGGGCAGGGTTTGCAGATAAAGTAAAGGTAATATCCGGTTCCCAAAGCTCCGCCCAGGAATGGGCAGGGCTCAGGTAAGTTACTTGTGCCCAGGGGTGAGCAAACAAGGAAGCTCTTGTTGCTAGTTGGTCATTCTGGTTGCCTCATTTGTTTCTGAACATCGAATTTCTAAACTGATGTGTTCCTAGAGGGATGACAGTATTAAAAGCCCACATTTTTTAATTATAAATTTTTATTTTGACCATATTAGCATATCTTTCACAGTAATATTTTAGGTACATATTAACATAGAATCAGGGGAATTCCCATCACCAAATTTGTCATCCCTTCACCCCCGTTTTCCAACCTGCATCCCATACCCTCACCCTCACCCACTAAGCTGCTAGAATAAGTGGTCCCCTCTGTGTCTAGTTTACTACTTAATGATCATACATCTGTTTGATCCTGGTACTCTCCCTTACTTCCCTCTCTATTTGAGAGAAAGCCCACGATTTTATTAAAGCTCACGAAAGAACCAACATTTGATTTAATTTTGTGACTTACTTCCAAGGTAATAGTAAAGGGAGACTTTTAGTTCCTTTCTCCTCCCTTTCTGCTATTGCTCCTCCCACAACATTGAAATAAATGCTGATGAAGTACAGTGAGATAAAAATAAAGCAAACAAGGTGAAGAACACCTGTAGAGCCTACCTCAGGAAGCTTTTAACCCTGATCAAAACAAAACAAAAATCAGTAAAGAAACTGAGGCTTGATATTAAATCTCAACTTGATAGTACATAAACAACTTTGTAAAAAAAAAAAAAAACAAAAAAAAACAAAACAGTCCCGATTTCTATTACCTGAAAGGCCCCCAAAAACAATGAAATCTATCTAAGTTATTAAAAAGAGAGGAAGGAAAAGTTAACAAGCAAATGAGAAAGAGAAGAAAAATCAAACCTGATCAAGAATAAATATTTCTATTTTTTCTTGTTCTGACTAAACAATACCCATATTATTTAATAGATTAATTCCATCCATGTTGGCACTTCAATATATTATATTTCTCTAAAGAAACTCATGGGACCAGGTTGTCATCAGCATCTTATATGATAAATAACCAAATGAAAATGAGAGGTGAGTGTGGCAAAGTTATTTTGTTAGATTTCAAAATGTGAGTATTCTAGTTTTTTAGAATTCACTCAATATTTCAATTAGATCATTTTATTAAATAATATTTAATTATACAATTATAAAAATAATTATTAAATATTTAATATAAACATTAAATAATATTAATAAAATGTGAATAATATTTATTCCCAGTACTTAGAAATAAATATGCTTTTGGGCAATTCAGATTATGACTTTTGTCCACACTAGAATGAATGTTGCTTACATATCATTATACATTGTTAGAAATCATGAACAGATTGATTTTCTTCCTTTGAATAGGAATGCAGGACTATTAACATTTGATGTACTGTACATTAAAAACATCTTTTAAGCTGGATATACATTGACTTTACCAAGTCCATGAGAAGCAATAATAAACATTTTTTAATATTCTGGGCCAAATTTAGGGCTTAATCCTGAGTTTGTTCTCAGGGTCTAATCCGGGCTCTGTCTCTACTTGGTAGTCTTGAGGGATCACAGAATGTATTAGGAATGAGTTGGGTTAGCCAGATACTAAGTAAGTGCCTTACCTTTTCTATTGTCCCCAGACGTATTTTCAATAATAACTATTTGAAATTATTCAATTTATGATTTAGTGGGTAAATTGAACAATTTTTGAAGGAATTAATATTCCTCTTTCTTTTTCTTTCTTTCTTTCTGTTTCTTTTCTTTCTTTCCTTCTTTCTTTCTTTCTTTCTTTCTTTTTCTTTCTTTCTTTCTTTCTTTCTTTCTTCTTTCTTTCTGTCTCTTTCTTTCTTCTTTCTTTCTTTCTTTCTTTCTTTCTTTCTTTCTTTCTTTCTCTCTCTCTTTCTTTCTTTTTCTTCTTTCTTCCTCTCTCTCTTTCTTTCTTCTTTCTTTCTCTCTCTCTCTTTTTTCTTTCTTTTCTTTTTATTCTTGGTTTTGGGGTCACACTGGCAGTGCTCAGGGATTACTCCTTGTTCTGCATTCAGAAATCATTTTTGAAAGGCTCAGGGGATTATATAAGATACTGGGAATCAAATTCAGGTTTGTCCTGGGTCAGCCACATGCAAGGCAAACTTGTATTATCTCTTCAGCCACTAATATTCAATTTTCTAATATTTTTAAAAATTGATATTTGTATATAGGATCTATTTTTAGATGGTTGAAAATTACATTTTGTAGTGACCCTTACAATTTGTACATTTTTAGTGACCATTACATATTATAATGTACTCTAGGTTCATATACATTTAGTTAATCTCTCAGGATGTAATTATCTATCTGAACATTTCTGCAAAGTCAAAAGAAAGATCATGACATGCACACATGATGAATGTTAGATCATATCAACACCAATGTCATGAAGTATTTGATGTCTATATTTTGCAAAGAGATAGATTGGCAATTTCTAAATATATTAAGAAATAGTTTCATCTGACAAATAAATGGTTTTACTCATTTTTGCTGATATATAGAGAAAAAGAGAATAGACAGTATCAAATAATAACAAACACTTAATCCTGGATTATAGAACTGGATTATAGAACTAAATATACTAATCAAAAGTAGGACTGAGTCCCAAAAACCAAAAAAAAAAATAAAACCACATGCTATCCGGGAGATAGCATGGAGGTAAGGCATTTGCCTTTCATGCAAAAGGTCATCGGTTCAAATCCCGGTGCCCCATATGGTCCCCTGTGCCTGCCAGGAGCAATTTCTGAGCACAGAGCCAGGAGTAACCCCTGAGCACTGCCGGGTGTGACCCAAAAACCAAAAAAAAACCACACACACACACACACACACACACACACAAACCCACAAAAGTAGGACTGAGTAAGGAATAACAATGAAGTGACTGGAAGAAACATTGGAAATTCATTTTTGGAGAATGTTGCACTCTTTGGTCTTAGTGGGACAACAGACTATAGAAAGAGAGGTAGCCACTATGTCAATCAAAACCTAAATATTAGCTCTTTTTTAAACATATGCTACTATAATAATTGTTTTTAAAGTATGACTAAGGTCCTAAAAGCAATTCCCTAGATACTGCATCACATGGTTTAGAAAAGGTTTTACAGAAATCCAGTGTTGTTCTGGAGACAAAATTCTCCTGTAGACCTTCCCAGTATCATTAGGGGTGAAGTGGGGCAGTACATCTCTTCCCACCTGCCCTGACCTCAGTTACCTAAACATCATGGCATGACTTGAAAAGAATTTTAGGGACTCCAATGTGGCTCGTAGAGTCTTTGTGTATGGCAAGCTAACCCCTAGAAACCTCATTCACTATTGGTAGTAATGACCCAGTAACAATATTTCTTTATTACATCCTCCAAAACACTCATTTAAAAAGGTTATATGTAGGGCATGAATGGTGGTGCAAGTGATAGGGCATCTGCCTTGCATGTGCTAGCCTAGGACAGACAGCAATTCTATCCCCTGGCATTCCATATGGTCCCCCAAGCCAGGAGCGATTTCTGAGAGCATAGCCAGGAGTAATTCCTGAGCATCACTGGGTGTGTCTCAAAAACAAAAAAATTAATTAAATTAAAAATTAGATGCACACCTATGTTTGTCATTGTATTTAGTACAGTTGCCAAGATAAGAAAACAACCCAAATGGTCAACTATGTTTAAGAAGTTGTAAGATATATATGTGTGTATATATATAATAAAAATTAGGCAATATGTTATATATAATGGAACGCTATGCAGTTCTTAGAAAGAACAAAATTGTGCAATTTTCTATACACTGTAGATCTCTCCAGATATTATGCAAGTAAAGTCAGTAAAATGGAAAGAGAAATACACTAACGATCATAGAAAGGGCATAAAAATACCAAACAAGGTAGTGAAAAAAAAGGTTAAAGTTAACACAATGAGAGAATTGATCTATAATAAATTTGTATGTGAGAGCATGAGCGAGTCATTGGGGTACTTGGAAGAGGGAAATGGGTAAATTAGTGAAAGGTGTGGTGTTCGAATTATGTACACAGCAAGCCACAAATGATAGATAGTATTATAAGTCATACTTATTCCAAAACTAAGTTGAAAGTTACTAAGAAATAGTATATTTTTTTGGCTAAGAAAAATCACTGTTTAATGTTGAGGTCAGTCACAGATGGCAAATGGTTGGGATACAGAAGCCATCAGTGATATTCTTACTAGCAAGTTTTTTTTTTATAACTTTGACATTTAAATTAAAATCAGGAGGCATAACTTAGGACTAATTTAAAATAATCCATTTTTAAATTTTCATTTGGGAATAGAAGATCTTTGCAAGATACTTAGAAATATGTACTAGAGATTGAGATTCTTTGTAAATCCACAATTTTAGAGACTGAAATGCACATGCCATTAAGTAGGGTGTTTTCATTAAATTGTGAAGTTAGTAGGCAAAAATCTAACAACCTATAATTGTCCTATAATTATCTGATAATCATAATGGAATATCATCAAATTTCCAGTTAAGAGGTTCAATAAAATCATGTATAATGAGTTTATTATCATAAGAAATGCATAACAAAAAATGCAAGCTTCTATTATTGTCATGGCAATTGTCCTTAGGAAAAATAAGATGACTAGTTTTATGAATCTGAGAAATAAAATAATACTTTTGATGTCAGTCTATATAATTATTTAAGCTATTGGTATAAAGTCATAATAAGCATATAATGTGAAAGCATGATTTTTTTTTTTTGGTTTTTGGGTCACACCCGGCAGTGCTGAGGGGTTACTCCTGGCTTCATGTTCAGAAATTGCTCCTGGCAGGCACGGGGGACCATATGGGGCACCGGGATTCGAACCGATGACCTTTTGCATGAAAGGTAAACGCCTTACCTCCGTGCTATCTCCCTGGCCCCAAAAAGCATGATTTTTTAAAAAAGTCTTTAGTAAAATTTCTATTTCCTCAATAATTATATTTATTTTAATACATATTAATAAAACATAATGCTAATACCCTAATAGAAAATAAAATAATTTATAAAAATATTTTCTCTACTCAAAGGCAAAGGTTATCTTCTTTGAATTACATCCACTCTATTTCCTCGTGTTAATTCATACACCTACAAGGATAGCATTTATTTCGTTGTTACCTGGAAAGAATATAACATATCATCAATAATCATGTCTTCAGGTCTCTTCTTTACTATTGTAAAAAAATCTAGCTTTTCTAGATATCCAGACACATTTCATTTGATTATTGAATTTTCTGGGTTATCCTTTGCATCTCTAAGAATTGATATTACAAATATAAGCCAAGTTGGGGAGAGAGAGTACTTTGTGCAATCAACTCTAGTCCATGTGACCTCTGACACTTAAGGTTAAATCAGATGCAATATTAAGTTAAATGGAATCCATTAGACTCTATGCCTCATCTTAATGGAGCAGAGGCAGCCAGTTTCTTTTTTCACTTGGTCTGTCTTAATAAAGTGGGAGAACAGGATCCCCAAATTGCAGATCCAATGTTCCCCAGGGTATCCTGCAGGCAACGCTCTTTGGGAATCTCCAGATATAAAAGTTATATATTTTTATTTTTATTGAAATATCATAGTTTACAATAGCATTGTAACCATTGCTGTATACTTGCAAGGCTGCTATAGCCATCCCAGAACTAAAAAGTTGATTTTAATATTAGAAACCAGATAAGGATGGTTGAAAATATGATAATGTCATCTTATTTTTTGTTTGTTTATGGGTCAAACTCTTCTTGCCTAATGGATAAAGGAACGGAGACTTAATCAAAAATCTTTATTTTCAGTTACAAGGGAAATGTACCCTATTGATCACCATGGTGCTTGCCAGCTTGTAAGTCACCTTTGCTAAAAATGTTTCCTAAAAATTCCCCATTCTGTTTCACCATAAAATCTTCTTACAACCAGGTAGAAAGGATGGTTAGTTGTGAACATAGGAACACTATCTTCCAAATTCCTGGTGGGTTGACAATAAAGCTTTCTATTGACCTTCCACTATGTCTTTTGCTTGCTTAGTCACCAAGTGACAGTGGAATCAGATGTTCAAAATGAATGTTGTGACAACTTCTCTAAAAATGCCAACATTCCTCCAGCATTGTCTGGTGGCTTCTCCTCCATTCACATCTCCTTAGCCTCAATTCCAATTTTATTGATCCTGTTTCAGTATTATTTTCCACTGGTAATTGTCTAATCCCTTTCATTAGATATTTATTCTTCACATACAAGTTAGAAAATTCAGTGTTTTACTTTTATGTCTTAGATTATCTAATTTACATTATATATTTCAATTCCATATACGTTCAGACTCTTCCTTTTCTCAAAATATTCTAAAGCGAACTAGATAGGCACATTCAACTCTCCTCCAGCAGAGAATAATACGGACAAACACAAACACATGAGACAGAGAATCAGACATGAATTGCCCAAGTTTCAGGTTGCCAGGGCAACCATCATCAGTCTCACAAACTGACCATTTATTCAATATCACTTCCTTACTACTTCCCTGGGCTTCCAACAGGTAAATCAGTGTTGACAGAGACAGTGAGGACAGTTAGTAATTTCATCAACATTCAATAGGTGTATAAAGATCAGAGGCTGAGGTATTTAACATGGCAAATCAGTAGGCATTCTTAAAATCATAAAATCAATTTTCTAATCTATTTTTGTCCTTGTATCCTTACATAAAAAAGACCCTAAACAGACTCATTCTATACTTGTCTAGCACATTTTTACTCAAGGCAGATATTTGTTATTTATTATTTCCTACTCTAATATTTTTACAGGGTACATATTTTTTGCAGTCACTTTGAACTTTAATACCTAAACTATTTAACCTAAAGACTTCTCCATCCTTGAGATTTTTATGGGTGACAAATCCCCACAGTATTTAGAAATGGGTATATACTACATTTTTTAACCCATTCATCTGGTTTTGAATGTTAGAATTGTTTCCAGATCTGGATTATTGTAAACAATGCTGCAATAAGAATAGATTGCTTAATTACTTTCAAATTAATGGGGTTTTTTTTTTTGTACTATTGTAGTAGAAACCCAAGAGTGGAATTTCTTTTTGGAGAAGTCTTCAAATTATTTTTTCAAAAAGGCTTAAAAGGTTTTATCTTTTAATTTATATTAATAACTAAAATTAAATTAAACGGGAAAAAATAAAATATGTCAATAGTTTATTAGCATAAAATTATATGAACATTATATTTTGCTTCAAAAATAATAAAAAATTTCTCCACTTTTCTACTATTCATATTATGATTATGGTCACATGGCTTTAATTTGCATTATTAGCATTTTGAACATTTATATGTTTAAACATTCAAAAAAGGAATAAACCATTCTGGTTGTTAACTACTACAGCCCATATATTGTCACAAACATAATATAACTGATGGGAGAATTGGAGAAAGGTAAGAAGCAGTACATTATCATATTTGTTATTCTGATCAGATAAAAAACAGTATATATAGCATCAAAAGCATAAATTATAACAAATAACCACAATTAAGAGTAGATGATCAATTAGAATATATTTTATTTTTAATGTTAGATCCAGAATATTAAATAAACCAGTGGTGAAATATTAAGGAATTTTAATTATGGGGATTTGGAACTGAAAGGGATTTCGAAGATTGTGTTATCCTTTTTCTTACTAAGTGTGGACTCTGAGGAATTTAACTTTGATGGAGATTCTATCAGCAGGATATGTTCTGGTCTGATTCCCAGATTTCTTGTAGTGTGAAACACTGAGAAAGTGTTTCTAGCATAAATTGGCCCTTTTCAACAAGATTGGCAGAGAAATGCAATTCTTGAGAAGGACACAACCAGTTTCTGTCTGCCATGCTCCCTGTTATATGCGTTTTTTGAGGGGAGAGTGTGGAAGAGAAAAAATTAGATCTTGACACATTTTCTCCTACTGTACAGACTTCTAAATTCTAATACAATTTTGGAACTTTAGGAATGTCTTGGTACCACTAACAAGACGCATTTTCCTATAAGTGCAGAAGCAATCAGCTGAGAGAGAAATAAGAATAAGAAATCTTCAGTAGAGAAATAAGTTTTCAAAATTGTGATTATGCAGAATGCAAGAGAGAAAAAGTTAAAATCATCAACTCCAGCTGGGACTAGAATCATATTAACTAAAACAGTTAACATTTACTGATTTACTGCATATTTATAATATGCTAAACACTTTACATGCATAATTTCCTATCTCCAAGATTACATAAATTGATATATTTCTCACTGTTTTTAAAAGAGGGAAACTGGAGATATTTATATGTTACTAGGTTTGGTAATCTCAAAAGAACAAATTTGGAATTCATAGAAATCACAAATATTTGAGTCATAAGCATATGCAGTTGTACAATTTTCTTCATTGGTTGCATGGACATCTGTGCTATTGTGAACATGAAGAACAGGATTGGGCTTTACTAATTAGATGGGATAGAAAAAGCGAAGATCGTGATGGAAAAGAAGTATTCTCTGTGTTCTAGAATTCTTAACAACGACAGTAAAAATAGATAGGGACAACCCAACAATTGTATCACCATTGGGGCCAGAGACCTAATGCCATTATTTCTTTCTTTAGCAATAACAAAATACTATAAAACCCCACAATGCTAGATTCCAAGAATGAAGAATAAAGTAATACCTGACTTTAAACTTCAGGCACTACTTAAATCTCAGTCTTTAAAAATATGATGATTATTATTATTATTCAAAGACAAGTCTGAGGAGGACAGAGATGAATGGTTATTGCACATAACATTAAAAAGTGGTAAACACTACCATTGTCATGATAGTTTTCAGTGTAGTTATTTATTTTTCTAAGGGCACGCACCACTCTTTGTGGTAAGCTTCATATCAAGGACTGGTCCTTCCAGCCCTCATTTTTATTTTCTCTGGGTATTACTACTATACTGTCTTTTATTTTTCTTAAATCCCACAGATGAGTGAAACTATTCTGTGTCTATCTCTCTCCCTCTGACTTATTTCACTCAGCATAATAGTTTCCATGTCCAAATGGGTGGAATGTTCTTTTCTATAAAGGAAACCAAACTACAAACATGTTTGTAATCATGGTGCTTAAGTAAAGCTATTATTAAAAAAAAAGAATAAGTAGTAAACAGTGATATTCAATATTGGATAGGAACTACTGTCTTAGGAGGTCAAATGCAAGCATGATGAATAAGATAAAGGAAAAACACTTGCTTTGCCAATATATATGATAGTTAAAATATGATATCAAAGTTTTGAAGTAAGATCTAGAAATTTGAAAAATGATAGCATAATTCTTATATGTGAGTTTGTGTGTGTCCATGTGTGTGCACACATTTCTCACCACCATGTTGAATGATTTACTATTGAAGTCAATCATGATTTAAGTGGAGATTAAACTGACTTGTCCTTTCTTAAAAGTGCATCAATCAGCTTCAGGACTTTGGCTCCTATTAACTCAATGCTGGCACCAGTTTCCATATCACATATATCAAGTGAATCTAAGGTGCAGCTTTAAGGTTGCCTTAATGAGAGTCTAGCAGCGCTTTAATAGCCAGTCAGCCTGGGCTGACTTATGATTTCCCTGTAAGAACTCCACAGAAAAAGATTGGAATAAGTTAAGCAGAAGAGTGGTAGAACCATCCTAGACTCCAGGGAAATAGGTACCGACTGCCCAACCTGAACTCCTGGATCCCAGACAGACTTCTCAACAACAGCTCCAGGAACCAAGTCTCCTTCAGGGCATTCATAATGCTACTCGGATGCCAACATATGCCAGTGCTAAATTGATAACATGACAACGAGGAAATGGGAACAACTAGATCTAAGAGCAAGTTATCCCACCTCACCAGCCAATGATATGACAAAATCAGAAGACATGTTACCCTTTGATCAGTGCAAAAACCAAGATTGCTATATACAGATGACCAGAAGTGACAACCAGGACTACACAGTATGAATCCTGGGACCAACAATAACAACAACAACAAAAAAAAGCTATAACCTACCTTTTGGTCTACAATCTGTTCAACAAACAAGATCTCCAAGTCCAGACGTCTGAATGAGACAACCAAAAGTGAACAGATCTTCTAGAAACATAAAGAAAGACTCTGCCCCAGGCTCCACCCTAGGAGCAACATAATGACCAAGAACACCAACTACAGAAGATGAATTAAAACAACACTGAAGAAGCAGAACTGCTAGAACCACTAAGAAAGCCTTCATCTTAAGCTCCATTCTTTGAGCTGCACAGTCACCAAGATCTCTAGATACAGAGGTCTGATTTTACTATCCTTGATGAAACAGAAGGCTTCCATACAGCACAAAAGCACCGAGGGTAGAGTAACTGAACATGCAAGGAGTCTATAGATAATCCCATGACAATATACTTCAGGGATGGAGAAACCCTGTATCTCCTAGGTCAAGGGAATTCCCTCTATAATATCCCCAAGGATTACTGTGCCTACGCAGGGAAAAAA
>PVKC010029547.1:0-15093 GCA_004027635.1 Crocidura indochinensis
AAGTTCATTATGAATACAGATACTTCTCTCTTAATGACCTACCTGTTTAGCGACCGCTCGCACTTACAGCCATCTCTTCACTGTTATTTTATTTTATTTTAAATATCCTTTTTCCATCTTGTACACTCTACAGTACAGTACTGTGGTTTTTGGTGCTTTAATGTACCTACTTTACTAACTTTATGCTCTCTAATACATTGCAGTACTGTGTGTAAATTACACAACCTATGCAAAGTAAAACAAGTGGAAGTTCTGAGTTTGGTTTTCTCATTATTTTACTTATTCAGAATACGGTATTGTCAGGTACAATGCATGTATTGTACTACTGTATACAGTACATGCAATTCCTCACTTAACGATCAATTCACTTAATGACCAAGTCTTTGAAATGGAACTTGGTCTTTAAGCGAGGAGTCTCTGTAAATATAGTTTGGAAATAATAGCAGTAACTTTACCCATATGCATAGTATTGCATAGATTTTGAGGTTCTATGACATACATAGGTTATTTGGTCACCAAAACAACCATGTGATAATAAGTACCTGCTACCTTCTTTCAATTAAGTGGACAGAGATCAGACAAATAAGAGGACTTTGGGATGGAGTGATAGCATGGAAGGTAGGACATTTGCTTTTCTTTCAGCCAAATTAGGTTTGATCCCTAGAATCCTATATGTCCCTCTGAGCACTATCAGGAGAGAATCTTTATTGCAGAATGAGTGGTAACTTCTGAGCACCTCTTGATGTGGCTTCAAAGCAAATCAAAGCAAAACAACATAAAATAAAACACAATAAAAAGGAGGCCTTACTGTAAGATCTATGGATAGTAAGTAGCATTTAATATTTAATGACCAGATATTTTACATGAGACATTAGTATGGTAAACAAAACTAAAAAATACTATAATATCAAATTTTAGCATAAGTAAAACCTGGTGGGAGAGATTAAGGGGTTACAGTATTTGCTTTGCATGCAGCCAACCCTAGTTTGAACCCTGATACTTCTTAAAGTCCTCCAAGTACCAACAGGAGTCATATTTGAGTTCAGGTCCAGGAGCTATCTCTTAGTATTCCAAGATGTGTCCCAAAAACCAATAGTTAGACTAAGAATTGTATCCATCAACTTATCATGAATGAGTCCAAAGTTATCAGCAATGCCCAAGTAGTTACTTGTATATTAAGGGAAACAAAAAGAAAGATCACAATTATGTTTGTAAACTTCAGAGATTAAATCAGTAAGAGAAGTCTTATTTAAATTATAGCTATGCTGTATATCTGTTTGCTAATTACCTATCCTTTATAGCTAATTTACATTCTATATTCAATGAATGTTATGGAGATTATATTACATTATCTTCATTAACTCACATACTAACCAATCAATTGACATCTGGTTAATAACAAAACTATTTTAAGTGAAAATTTCAAGTTCTATTGTGAGAACATTTACGTAACTTCAAACCAGAGAAAACATGTGACACTGAGATCATGTGCTATAAAAATATGAAATATATTTCAGCATTTCAAGAAACTGCTGGCTTCATCAGTCTGTGTCAGTGAATTAATTTTCAGCCATACATCCCTGCTGATACAACCACAACCTGAGAAAGTCCAATTTCCTTCCTTCATATGTGTCTAATAGAGTATGAATAGTCCAAGTGTCTGAGCAAAATCAGAGGCCAAGTCGCAGATCCACTTTCTCAGCAACACAGAGGACAGTGACTTCAACCTGTGAGGATCCAGGGGCTAGCATCTTTTTCTCCCCAGGAAATATTTTCACACCTGTATAAGGTGAAAATTGCAGTCAGAAGAGAAGGGCCCAATGGAAATAGGATAAACTTAGGAGCACAGGAGGATTTTTCTGCCCACCTTCTCACCTCTGAAAACCTCTCTGCATTGCTGTGGGAAGACTCTGAGTGAATAGCCCTCCCTTGTCACCTTGGCAGAGCCCCAGATTACAAACAGGTCCAAAGGTGGAAAACTTCCATTTAATAGTTTCAAAAGAAATAGGACAGAGGGCATTTGCAATTTGTAGGCCACCCCCAATTTCTTCACAATTCACCACATATAAATGTAGGGAAGGATCCTCACCTAATTTTTTTTTCTAATTCTAGGGAATGCAAGTAAACTATAAATCACATTATCCATTAATAAATCCTAATAAGTTTTCCTATGTACCCTACTCAGCACTCATGCATTATACAAGAGTTTGCATATGCTCTGCTTACATGCTCTATTTTTTAAGGGCCATAACATGACCTTGGTCATCTTCCAGTTAGTATTTATTATATCACCTCCAGTTAGAGCCTCCAGATCCTGTATGATCCTTAAAGGAATATCAGCTATGTTGCCACACTCTGCAGTGTAAGAAATCTTGCTCTGATTTCTACAAGAGCACAAAAAAAATGTTCCTGAAATCAAGACACATGAAAATAACAGGACTGTGGCTGTAGAGACACAGCAATTATGATGAATGTGGAAGTCTGACTTACTTGGGTGTTTTTAAAAACAATTTACTTGTTGTTTCTAAAAACAACTCACAGTTCTTGGCTTACCTGGAATCAGATATTAGAAGCGTGCTCTAATCAAAGCCCTGTTACAATTAACAATGAAAACCTTTTGGCTCCATTTTTCTGGGTGGTGAAGATTTTTCTCTTATTCCAAAAACAATTGCAGCCTTGTTTGATCATTCGTTTAGGAGAAACATCAGAGAGAAGTGAGATGGGGTGGGGTTGTATAGATATAATTTGATTTTGGCAATCTCATCAAGATAAACCATGAAACTTAAGTTAGACCATAAAATAGCAGTATAGAGTACATAACTAAGTTGAAAAATCTGAGCTAACTTTTTGGACTTCCTGTAGTAATGTTCATGGGTTCTTGGAACTATGAGTGGGAATGATGATGGATCTGTTTCTCGTCATCTGTAAGTAAGAGAATGTGACAAGCATGTTACCTAAGGAGATAGCTGTTTTGGTGTAGACTATTATAATGCATCTAGTGAGATAAAATAGAAAAGTTGTATGTCTATTTGGAATGAGGGTATATTATCTCATGTACCTCAAATGTAAGTTCTCACAATTCTTAAAGAGGAATGTATTAACTATTACTTCACATTCACAGGTGTCAAGAGATTTGGCATATTTTTCTTGACCATATATTTTTCTGCATGAAAATCACAGAAGTAAGGTTGAACTCCTACTTGTCTCTTCCAATAGTTGCTTCTCCTTAATATCGTTAGGTTGCGGTGATCCCTAAACTTTGACCCCAATAGTGGAGTTGATAGCTGAGAAAACCTTAGGTCCACCAATCCAATAATTGTTCTTCTGCAGGAGTAACTTTAGGTTACCCTATCCTCAAACATTTTATTTTCTTTTACTTTTGTTAATGTACTTGATTCTCAGCATAAGATTCCATTAGAATAAAGAGGCATGTTGATAGAAACTGAATAATATATTAAAATACAATGTAATAAGTAAAATGAAAGCCTCTGCAATTCTTTAACAATGAAAGAAATATCTCTGCATATTTCCAACGTCAATTTATCGTTTCCTAAATACATAATTATGCTCAAGTTAGAAAACTACATCTAGTTATTTCGATAAACTGGTTTTAGCTATTGTTACTTAATCTGTTTTGCTTTATATGCAGTTCTTAGAACCCCTTTTGAGTTTGTTAAATATAGGTTTTAAGGCAAAGAGAATACAACATGCAATTATGAGTTAAATCTGGTGCCTAGATTGTTAAAGAAAGGGTTTCTGCCCTTCCCAATAGTTTCAGACCCCCTGTACACATACTCCCTAGTCAAATAGAAATTTTATAAAACATGATTCCCCCTGGAGTTGTGGGTTGTGATGTTAGAGTGTTCAGGTTATATAAAAGATGAGGACAATAGGACCTAACAGTTTTATGGGACACCAAGACAAAAGGATGGGCTACAACTCAGAGGAGACATGATATGGCATCTATGCCAAAAACAAACAAACAAACAAACAAAAACTAGAACTGGAGGGAGGCAGAAAAATGTAGTCTAGTCTGCTCCTTATTTAAGGAGGGATGCAGAATATACCTGTCAAACTCTAGGTCCAAGGATTCAAAAATTCTCCATCACCATTTCTATACAAACGGTGTCTCTTAAATTCATACTGACTTTTTTCATTAGCAGTGTCAATGGCACTTTTTTGTTATTGTGTATGCTACAAGTTAATACAAGTCTTCTAGCTCTTCTACATTTACTGCTCATGCAGCACCCAAACCATTCAGAGGTCTCAAACTTGTGGCCCGCAAGCTACAAACTGCCCTCCGTACAATATTTTGTGGCCCTGCACTAGAGGAATCTTTTTTGTTTTGTTTTGTTTTAGTTGTTTGGTTCACACCCCCCCAATGTTCAAGGCTTACTACTGACTTTGCACTCAACGATCACCCCTACTTTGCCTCCTGCGACCCACAGGTAAATTGAGTTTGAGACCCCTGAATAGATAAATAAACTGAGGAATGGTCACCATATTGATATCATCAGCTAGTTGCTGTTTGACATGTTATGCACATTTAGTTTGAGAAATCTAAACAAGTTTAAATGTCATTTTCTTAATTTCTAAGCAAAGGTTCTGCTAAAATTTAAGTAAAAACAAAAGGGAGTTTGTGAGTTCTGCGAAGGTGTGCATATTGTGTGAGGCTGCAGCAAGTCATACGCCCCATTATGAGGGGTGGGAGCAGCTCGTTCAGATAACCTATGTGTTCAGCTCAGTGAACACACTAGGAAATATCAAGCATACACACCGGATAATGCTTTTAAGTAAAATCGAGAAAAGATTAACAAAAGATTTGTAGATCAGTTTTCTGATTCGCAGCAAGCCCTGACTTCATGAAAGAGCAAATGGTGTGGGGATTTGGAAGGTCATCAGTAAATGCTGTGCATTTCAACTTAGTATGAAAACCAGCAGAGCAGACATTCCCTTCTCCTTGGTTTCACTTACCATGGCTTCATTTATCCACGATCAAACTTAGTCTACAAATGGTGCTTACAATAAAGTGATTTGAGAGAGAAAGCTATCACAGTTGCATACATTTTATTTCTGATTTTATTATGAATATTGTTTTGTTTGATAGTTTTTGTGAACCCTATTTCTGTCTGAATTAAAAATTAAACTTTAGGGACATATGTACATATAGTTGTGTGTATATATAAGCATTTAAGTAAGTCTATAAACCATATATATATATGAACCATATATATATCATATATATAAACCATATATATACATATATATACACTATATACCATATTTGTACTTCTAGGCATCCATTTTTGGGACTTACAGGTGTCTCCTCTGGAAAATGCTACCTTCTAGATGACTTCTTCTCTGAGTAGAATCTACTTTTTCTGCAGTTTTGGCTTAATTTCTAGCATGGGATTGTATACTGTAAATTCCACACACTCACACTTAAGAGACACTCTTACAGGCATGGACATAAACACACACATATGCACATATGTGAGATATTAGAACATAATTTCAGCTTAATTGCTTATATACCCCATGAAACATATTAAAATGGTATTGTAGAAACATGAATGAACAAGGAGAAATGAGCAGATTCAGAAAAATATGTCCAACTTGCAGTTCTTTGTAATTACATTTACAGTCCTTTCTACTATGCAGCCATCGCTCCTCTCCACTACAGCTGATAACATTTTGTGACAAAGTTTTAGTAGACCACCTTATTTTGGAAATCATTCAATACCCATTGCTGTTGTGAGCAGTAATATGCAAACTAGAGTGCTCATCTTCAGCCTATGATGATATGTCTAGTTCTGTAGAAATATCTGGGGCCCGGGAGATAGCATGGAGGTAAGGCATTTGCCTTTCATGCAAAAGGTCATCTGTTCGAATCCTGGTGCCCCATATGGTCCCCCGTGCCTGCCAGAAGCAATTTCTGAGCATGGAGCCAGAAGTAACCCCTGAGCACTACCAGGTGTGACCCAAAAACCAAATAAATAAATAAATAAATAAATAAATAAATAAATAAATAAATAAATAAAAATAAAGAAATATCCACTATTTGAATGTATGATATTTGAAGGTACATAACTTATTCCAAGTATTATTAAATTGGTGATTTGGCTTTGTATCTTTCCAAACACCTTGATTCTTTTTAATAAAATAAGTAATTTTTGAGAGTAGATTCTTCTAGAACTCCAGGTATTATTTATTCCTTTTAGGTAATAGTCATATCTTGAAAAGAAAAATAGACTTGCGAATTGGTTAACCCTATTCCATGTACTGGTTATGATGCAAATCCTGGTATGTAGGACTGTAACAAAGAATAAGTACAAGAGAGAACTTTCTATAGATTATCCTTCTTTTACAGAATGTCTGATAATGTGATTTTCATTGTATTACTCTTTGTGTACTTAAGATATATTTATAAGCAATGATATATGAAACTGTAATATATGTAAAAGCATTGATTCTCCATACAAGAAAGCTTGAGTTCAACAAAGTATTCTTGTTGTTTAAGAAAAGTATTAAATTTTCAACATTATGAATCCATTGGAGGATTTAGTTTAAGCTTATTATTTTATCATAAACCTTATATTAACTTTATTCTCTATAATTCTATTTCCTCCAAAAATAAACCTTAAAGATAAGGTCATATTGTGTATTGTTGGTATCCTCAATAACTGGATTATACAATATGCTCAAAAATATTGATCAAAACCAAGAAAAATCTGTTTTCTCATAAATATACTTTATAAGAGTTACTTATAATTCCATCTACTATCATAGCAGTGAACAAAATTAGAAATTGGAAATTTAAGATCATCACTTAGGTATCAAACAAGCAGATGTGCCTTTTCTTAGCTTTTTAGTGAAAAATTAAAAGAGAAACTGAGACGTTTTTGTTTGTTTGCTTATTTGTCTTTGTTTCTTTTGTTTTGCTTTGTTTTTTTGTTTGTTTTGTTTTGTTTTTAAACCATATCAGGCAACTCTGTACACAGAAATTACCTTGCAGGCTCTGGGCCCATATAGAGACCAGGGCATTAATTCTGGATCAATTGTGTGTAAGGCAAGCCCTACCTGCTGTGCTATCACTCAGAGTGTATTAAATGAACTGTCACTTATCTACTAATTAAGGCCTTTGTTTGGTGAAACTTCTATTGCATAAAGACACTATATAGCTCTAGGAGATAGTATAGCTCTTAGCACTGCAGGATCTCCATCCAACACTCTTAGGTGTGGCCTATTTCAGCCCCTGGGAGCAATGCTGTCATTGTCCTGATTGTTCCACATATTTAGGGCTTTAACAACTTTCTTTCCCAATAATGACCCTCCAGCATGTTTGACACAATATCACAGGAAATGGTACCAGTAACCCTCTGGGGATCACTTGAGATGACTCTCATTGCCAAAAACAAAAGCAAAACTTTTATTTTTTAATTTTCACTTCGAAGATACACCTGGATGGACATGTTTAGGGCTTACTCCTGGCTCTGTGCTCAGGGATCTCTTGTAACCATGCTCAGGGGACCATATGAAGTGCTAGGTATTGAACCTGAATTGGCTGCCTGCAATGTATGTACCCTAGTCACTGTCCTATCTCTATAGCCCCACATTTTTAATATAATATGTAACAACACTGTCTTAGGTTCTGGTATTGGTCATAGAGAATGAATTAGACATAGTTGCCAGATTTACTCTACTTGGACATGCAAGTTCTAAATACGTCGAAGAGATAATTTGCTATACAACAGTGGGAGGTTGGTAGGAAAATAAAAGCAAAAGTTTTAGAATGACTGAGATGAGAGGGTCTAGTCACCAAATGCCAACCTTGATGTCTATAACTGATGCTAAAGTAATGGAAAGGGCATCATGAGTCATGCTTGTATAACAGAATGAAAATACACAAGACAACTTGAAAGCTCCTTTTCCCTTTCTTGCTTCCTTTCAAAAATATATTAATGACAGTTGTGGAAAATTAAATGCTCTGTGTTAGTTTGTCACCAATAACATTTGCTAATGAGAGCAATTAGTTTTACAGTGCTAATGTATGCCACGATAATTTTTATCAAAGAATATAAGCAATCCTAAGCATTTTCAAATTTTCAGCAAGCAGTTTGTTTTTATAGGTAAATGATTAATAAAGCTATAAACACATATATCCCCCAAATAAATTTGATTTTATACAAGATAGTAAAATGATACTTCACCCTGCCAACTTATGGATTATATCTTCAATTTTCTATCATTTAGTCACTAATAGTAAAGAAATGTATTACCTGTGGGTCGATTACTGCTTCTCTGAATAATCATCTATTATTTGGTGTTGCTAATAGCCCAGTTCATAACACTCCAGGGAATATTGTGTTAACAGAATGAGCAAACCATAAGCAAGCCTACCCAGTTCAAATTAAAATGCCATTTTGTTGTTGTTCATCATTATGTGTGTTGAATATTGTGTCTTTACCTAAGGGATTATGTGAGGTTTGTAATATTTATAAAGAGAACAGCTACTCATCTCAGGGCCATTTCAAGAGTATGTATTATTTATTTCCTAAGCTACCCCCTCCAATGTTCAATGTCTTTTAAGAACTATGATTAATAAAACATTCCAATTTGAACACTGGGTTCTCTACACAAAACATGGTTATTTGGTCCATTTCTGTGCAGAATCCACTGGGGGATCACTTTTCACCCAGAATGCATACAATCAACATCAGCTCATTTGAATTAATTATTTTAGAGAAAGGGTTAATTAAACTCTTTGCTTCATCTCTATTTGAGGTTTCTCAACTAAGTAAGAAAAACTTGGGAAATAGAAGGGACTTGAACATTAAAAATGGTATGTTATGCACAGTTAAAACTGTGCTAGATTCTTTCATTCAAGGTCTGTCAAGATGTCTTTACCATCTTTTCTTTTTTCTCTGAGTTTCTAATAACAGATTTAATGTATTATTAATAGAAGTAAAGGATAAGAAATGCTAGTCAGTTACTGTTTAGTGCAGCAGCAATTATAAGGATTGGGTGGAAGTTTTGAGTTCCTTTTGTAACTTTAATAAACCAGGATAATGGGAAGTAAGTTGGTGCTAATGAAAGTAGGTCACTTGTTGCCCTACATGGGGTTATGCATTCTTAAAAATATTTACTTAGTCCTCATTTCACATGCTACATGGCTCTGAATCCATGTGATCTGTGTAGTGTCACTAAGCTTGGATGCCAAATGATTTTTGCATTCTGTTTAGAGATAGAACTGAAATGGAGCAAGTAAACCAATCAATAGATCATTATCAAACACACCCTGTGCCCTCTATAGTTCTCTCTGCTTTGTAGTGAGAAAATTGTCCTGCCACAAACCAGTATTATTGCTGGAATAGAAAAGTTGTCAGTCTTGTGAAAATTTTGTCAAAGATTTAAGATCAAACTTAAAAAACATTAAATTTTCTCTTTGATAGCTCAATTTTTGATAGGCTGAAACTGAGTTAATATCTCTTCCCTCTTTATACAACACATAGAGAAAATTAGGATTCTTGAAAATATTGAATAAGTTCATCCCAAATATGCCAAAATGTTAAGATGATCCTGTTTTCTTAGACTCTAAGAAATGTACAATTCTTTTTTTTGTTTGTTCGTTTTTTTGGGTCATACCCAGCAGTGCTCAGTGGTTACTCCTGGCTCTATGCTCAGAAATTACTCCTGGCAGGCTCAGGGGATCATATGGGATGCCAGGATTCGAATCATTGGCCTTCTGCATGAAAGGCTAACGCCCTACCTCCATGCTATCTCTCTGGCCCCAATGTACAATTCTTTTAACGTGCCTCTATTTACATATTATTGTGTACTGAATATTGAAAAAAGTAAGACCTCTGGTATTTTATAGTCCATGTTTATATAAAGTGTATCTATAACAATAGTTTTTCAAAAATAAGTAAAATTTTAATATTTTCATGAAGTGTATAAAAAGTGTTTCCCATGATCATCTAATTGTATGCTCATAAAAATCTGAGTTATTAAGCAATAAATATTTTAATTTATGTTGATATGTGAAGACAGTGATTAGTTTGGTCAAGATCTCATTAGTTAAATGGAAGAAATCCTTCAAAATATATATGCATATTAAATCATTCATGAATCACACTCAAAATATTTTATAATTTAATGTCAATTATACTTTAACATGGCTAACTAAATGTATAAATTATTAGATAAATAAACAAATAATGTTTATTATATCCATACCAGGCAAAATCTAGTAAATATATAGAAACAGATTGGACATATTTGAATATTTAACACACACAATGACGTAAGATCATTATAAATGTTGTCTATCTAATTGTTTCTATTAATGGGCTATAAGGAGATTTTATATATGGAACAATGCATTTCAATCATTTTATCAAGGACTGGTTTGTTTCCAAAGAAGTGGCCTGGGGTACAATCATCAATGACAAGATTCTTTGTTTTTAAAATTTCAAAGACAGTTCTCCTAAATATTCATTTTGTAAAGTAGTTTTATTTCATTTTATTTGATTTAATTTTATTTTAGACCTCCTGCATATTTTCTAGAGCGTTCAGGATTTAATAACTGGTAAACGTGGAATCTAGCTTCATTCTGGTCAAAGTCAATATTTCTGAAGAGCTGTGATATGCGACATTATTCACAGGTACAATTGAAACTCCTTGGAACTATCTAGAATTGGAATGACTCAATGTTGCTATGGAAATAGTCTGATCTAGATATCAGGGCCCCTATGTATGAGTCAAAAGGATGAACTCAAGGTTAAGTGACTGTTCCTGACTCATCTCAGCTTTCCATGAGATCTTAATGGCTACCATGGAATACAGAGAGCTGTAAGACCATGTAACATGAATTTTCACATTCATTCTCTCTGTCTCTGTCTCTTTCTGTCTGTCTCTCTTTCACCCTCACATATACATACACACACATCTATTATCCATTACTGCTGGTCAAAAACCTGTCACAAAACCTTGTCACAAAACACAGACAAGAGATTGGTAGATTGGCATCTCTTCAAATGGGAAATTCTCTTGCCTTTTTGTCTTTTTTTGGGGGGGAGGTCCACATTCTGCAGTACTCAAGGTACTCCTGATGGATTCAGAGGATTATATGAGGTGTCAGTATTGAATACGGGTCAGACATGTACAAAGAAAGTTTCTTACCCATTGTACTCTCACTCCAGCCCTGAACTTCTCTTGTTTTCTTTTAGAATGTTTTGCCATTTCAGCCTATGCTTTTGACCTGCAACAAGAAACATTGCTCAAATCTTTGAATCAGATGTATCTGAGCAGACTAGGAAGCGGTAAATATCCATGTCTATGATTTTAAATTGCTTTTGTGTTTTAATAACCAGATTCAAGATAAAACAACCCAAAATTCATTGTTCTTTTTATCATAAGACACCAAGTCAGGATCTATAAACCACACCATAGCCCTGAGTAATTTTCTCACCTGATTAGTTCCATCAGTGATATGTTTTCAAGGAGATAGAATTTCTCCTTCTCTTTCTGTGTTTTTAGGACTCCCCACATAGCACTCAGTCCTTTTTAGAATGCAATCTACTTCTTGGTCTTTGAAAAAAATGTGAAAGACACTCATTCATTCATCTCCTCATGTATTCATAAAGTGCACTGAACATTGACTAACAAAGAGTTTTGTTGCTAGTGAGAAAGTAACAAACTGATATATTTCCTCTCCTTCTGCTTAGCATTACCAAGACTTGCTTTTGTTTTTTATTTTTACCACACTTGGCAGTGCTCGGGGCTTATATCTGGTTCTGCATGCAGGGATCATTCTTGATGGTGATCTAAGACCATATATAACGCTTAGGATCAATCAATTAACTGTGCAAGGAAATGCCATACCTACTATACTATATCATTGTCCCCATAACGTTGGCTTTTTGTTGTTACTATTGTTATTGAACCACACGTGGCAGTACTCAGAGCTTACTCTGGCTCTGCATTTAGGGATCAGTCAAGGTGGTGCTCAGGGAACCCTATGGGTGTCTAGGGTCAAACCTGGGTTAGCCATGTGCAAGCACCCTACCTGCTGTATTATTGCTCTGGTTCCAAGACTGATTTTTATAAGTGTCCTCACATGTCACTCGAGTTAAATGGTATGTTAATTGCACAGTGAACATTAAAGTAACATAGCTACCTTTAATTCCTAATAAAAGTTTAGCGCTGTCATGAACTCGGCGTCAAGAGAACAAAAAACAGAAACACCTCAAATTCTTTATCCCCTTCTTCTAAAACTTCATGCTGATTTTACCAATTAGTTCATTTACACTTAAACAAGAGTGCAAGAGGGCAGAATTAAAGCATTCTTTAGATATCAACCATGTGAAGTTCAAAGAACAGAAAAGAGCAAAGAAAAGCAAACTCGTAATGTACAGCACAAATAGTTCACGAGTGAAAGACTTATTAGGCTGAAACGACTTCAGAAGTATTTAAATATTTTCTGTTCTTGAATGCATCACATTTCTCAACCCTTGACTTTTTTCTTAAGTTCATTTTCAGATGACTTCATCTATTCATATGGTTTTATATGCTGTCTATATTCTTATGACTCTTAACTTTTCCCTGACTTTTTACAGAATTTATACCATGAACCTGACTTCTATAGGTCTGTGTGGAAAAGTTTCAGTGCACTGTGAAGATCTGGCAAATTTTGGGTGTCTTTAGTGTTACACCAGTAACACAGGGGTGCTAGAAATAGAAGAGTGCCTTATGTATGCTAGGATGCGCTCTAAGGTTTTAGGTAGCTCTTTGGCCCTATGCAAATTTCTTGGTTAACCATAATCTATAATCTAGGATCTACAAAATACAATGCATATTTGTTAAAGATTAACATTGTAGAAGATAACAATAGTAATGTCCTGCTTTCATGTCTCCCTATTCATTAATAATCTTTTCCAGGATTTTGAAAAATGAGAGTCAAGGAAATATGTTTCTGTGTAGTTGAAACTTAAGCTATTTTAATTGGAATTTGTTTTAGACTTAGAATTTTTGTGCCCTCTTATATTTATATGTTGAATTCTACCTAATCACTAGTAGGATGATATTTGTGGATGGGATTCAGGAACATGATCAGGTCAAAATTGGACCCCTGATGAGTGGATTAATAGCCCCATAACAAAGACCCTCCCTTACCCAGTCTAGCTTATGAAAACATATAAATATACCAACTTGCTGGGGTTCTGAATGCAGACCCTTCAGAATTATGAGAAATAATTCTCTGGATTTTGTAAACAGCCTATATATGATAATAGGCTATAGACATCTGAATAAATAATTGCAATAACCTATAAAAGTTTCTCTATCTGAACTAAGATCCAAGAAAAAAAAGTGCTGATAGCAAGGAAATAGAATAAAATTAAGTAAAAACATAATTAGACATGAAAAATGAAGATGGAGACTGAACAAACTAGGGCATAGACATTAATTAGGCTCCTCACTCCAAAACATATACTGTTTGTCACTTTTTCTGTTTTAATTGTTAATTTGTTTGTGTGCTTTTTCAATCTATTTATGTGAGACACAAAAATTCTAACAAACAATTATAATTTTCCTATTGTTATGCTTTAGGGAAATTTACAAACAGGCCAAAAGCTTCCTGTCAAAGGTGACTTGAATTTCCTCTAGCTACTTGCCTCTATATTCATAGGTCAGAATGCAAAAGAAAAACTTAGAGTAAATTTCCAGGAAAAAAAATAAAGATGAGAGGCTAATGTTTGCTAGAGGATGTGGTTCTTACTCTTTAGGCAATATCTTTATTCTCAGTGAGTTAAGAATGAGGAGGTATATACTTAACAGTAAATATTAATGTCTTAAGGAAATATGTACAGGACAATTCAGATAAAAAAAAACCCAGCCCATTCACTATGGAGAATTCCATAAATCTTATTAGAAGAAATAATGTTTTGGGGCCGGAGAGATAGTACAGTGGTAGGGTGTTTGCCTTGTATCTCTTGATCCAGAATGGAGCTTGGTTAGATCCCTGGAGTCCCATAAGGTCCCCAAGCCAGGAGTGATTTCTGAGCAAATAGCCAGGAGTAATCACTGAGTGTCACTAAGTGTGCCTCCCATTCAACCTCCCAAGAAAGAAGAAAGTTTAATTTAATTTAACCGAATAGAATCTTAGATTAGAAAGAACTTGTGTCAAAGAGAAGAGCATTTACATCTTTAAACACCTTGGGACATCAGCGAGTAGGCAGAGTTCATATTTGTTCTCTGTTGGTTCTGAAT
Organism: Crocidura indochinensis; assembly: GCA_004027635.1. Classification (NCBI taxonomy): domain Eukaryota; kingdom Metazoa; phylum Chordata; class Mammalia; order Eulipotyphla; family Soricidae; genus Crocidura; species Crocidura indochinensis. Next base: position 14,269 of record PVKC010029547.1, read on the forward strand.
TGTTAGCATGCAAGATAAGGAAAAAATGGGACATGTGTATATGCTGGGAGAGATATGAACCACTTAATGATTTTAAATATGAGAAATAGTACGTGATCCCCTTTTTAGTCATAAAATCTTGGCAAGTGTGAAATGAAAATGTGTTTAGAGATTGAAGAGAGGGAGGTGAGGGGGGAAGAAAAAATGTTAAGGCCATATATGATCTTTTTAAGCTGGAAATGATGTTCAGATACTTTAAAATTATAGAAAATGCCTCAATGTTAAAAATTATAACAAATTTGACACAAAATAATGTACAAAGTTACAATATATGACATTACTCTGTCTAGTGAGAAACTTTGAAAGATAACTTCGATTTTCTGTTTGTTTTCAAAAAGCTTACTTTCTTTGTTCTTTTTTAGATTTTATTGAGATAATATAATTTACAATACTACAAAATGCTTTATGTTTATTATTTTCCTACTAGAGCAAACACTGGTCTGTCAAAAAGTAACAAAAATAAACCTGTGAATTTGGGGTTAATATTGTTAGGATTGTTAGGATACTATCATTTAAGGTATGGGTAGAAAAGTAGATAATATTGAAAGGGAATTAATCAACGGTATTATATCAATTAGTTTTGTAGGAGAAAGTGTTCAGTGCATGTACCAACAAGAACCTCACGTTCATCTTAATCAAAGAACGGCATCACAAATCAGCAAAGAGAGAAGCCAGATGCTTGAAGTTGTGAAGTAAAGTTCAGGTAAAAATTTTAGTTTCCCAACTGGAGTATATACTATTATTAAAGTGCAGATTCTGAAAACTACAGACCTAGAGGAAAACACT
>PVKC010029548.1:0-15098 GCA_004027635.1 Crocidura indochinensis
TTCCTCTCCATACCAGCCTTGAGCCCTACCCTGGCTTCATCCGTGCATTGAAGTGACTTCTTGTGCTTCTTGTAAAAACTCGGAAGGCTGCACAACCAGCTGGCAAATCATCAAAAGCAGCAAGCACCCTGGGGCAGGGTGGCCCAGGCCCTTTTAAAGCATGCAGGCTCCTGAATCTCACCAGTGATGGGTGCCTGGATGATAGGGTGGTCCCCAGTTTGGGCTTTCACTGGAAAGCTAGTTGGAAATAAACTGGGTGTTTGGTTCCCCAAGAGAAGGCCCTAGTCTGTGAGGTGCAGAAATGCTTTCCCTGTCTATTCCCACAGCCCAGAAAGGCAATTGATTTTCTTGGTTGTATTTTAAAGGACAATTTCCCCAGGGTTCTCTAAGAACTGAAAGGGAAAAGAGTTCATTCCTTTTGGAGCTAGGGGACCCCAAGATGAATCATGCAAAACCAGAGATAGTGGGGAAGTGTCCCAAGACAAGGAAACTGTGATCTGGGGGTTACAGAGACCAGAGGAAAGGCTTTCTCAAGCTGAGTGATATGAAGATATCAGAGAAAGTCTTGAAGCTGGACTTAAAGTGGATAGGGAGGCTGGAAGAGTCTGACCAGAACAACTGTACAGTCATAACATAATGATACTAGTCAGACAGGGCATGAAGGTGCAAGATGAAATTCAGCATGAGAGGCCAGAGAAATAAAACAGTGAATAGGGCGCTTGCCTTGTGTGTGGTCTACCGAGGTTCAGTTTCTGACATTCCATACGGTCCCTTGAGACTGCCAGGAGATATCCCTGAACAAGAGCCAGGAATAACCTCTGAGCACTGCCAGGTGTGACTCCGAAATGAAAAGAAAAAAATTCAGCATGAACAGCAACTCAATAAAGAGCCTACAGTCCAAGGAGAGACCAAGGGAAGATGAGAGAACCCATCAGAGCCTGATGGCTGGTGTTCACAGCTCTAGTTCTGTTTTATTTCTAAAAATCACTTAGAGGAGCAGGCAAAGAGAGAGGACAGTTGGGGAAGGGGCTTTATTTGCATGTGGAAAACCAGTTTTGATCCTCAACACCACAAAGGATCCCCTAGCCCATCAGGGGTTGATCGTTGGGCACAGAGCCAAGAATAAGACTTGAGCATCATTGGGTATGGCCTCAAATCAGAAGGGGCTGGAGAGATGGTTCAATGGTTGAAGCATGTGCTCTGCATGTGAGAGCCCTGGGCTTCATCTCCAGCCCCACATGGTTCCCTGTGCACTGCTGAGAAAAACCTGAGCACTGCCTCTGAACAACAAGAGATAAATAAAAATAAAGATCACTTAAAAAGTCTGGCTGGAGATGAAACTGAAGATAGTGAGATTTGGAGTTGAAGGCCCCTACAAGAAAATAGACCTGAAGCAGTATTCCATGAGCTAGGAGTCTCTGCTACTGAGCTAAGGAAGTGGGTTGGACTTGATCAGGGAAATAAGTTCGCTTTTACTGAGCACCACTTAGGTTCTGAGGCTTTGCAATATTACTAGTGAGATCAGTATATGAAGCTTAAAAAATATTCAGTGAAATTGGAAAGATATATAGGGGTTAAGGCTCTGGCCTTGCTTTCAGTCTTATGACTAACTTCCATCCCTGGCAACCATAAGGTACCCTGACTCCTGCCAGGTGTGATCCCTGAGCTCAGAGTCAAGAGTAATCCCTCAGTGCAGAGCCAGGAATAAACTCTGATCACTGTTGGATGCGACTGCACTGAAAAAAATATATATATATTTTGGTTTTGGGGTCACACCCAACAGCACTCAGGGGTTCCTCCTGGGTCTACACTGAGAAATTGTTCCTGGTAGGCTTGGGGGACCATATGGGATGCCAGGGTTTGAATCACTGTCCTTCTGCATGCAAGGCAGATGCCCTACATCCATGCTATCTTTCTGGTCCCTGAATAAATATATTTATGCCGGAATTAATAAAGCACAGGGTCAGATGGGGCCAGAGCAATAGTACAGTGGTAGGGTGTTTGCCTTGCACGTGGCTGACCCAGGATGGACCTTAGTTCAATCTCCGACATCCTATATGGTCCCCAAGCCAAGAGTGATTTCTGAGTGCATAGCCAGGAGTAACCCCTGAGTGTCATCGGGTGTGGCCCAAAAACAAACAAACAAAAAACAACAACAAAATCCCCCCCAAAAAAAACATAGGGTCAGATGATTCTCTAGGATAATGATTATGTGAGGAATACAATTATGTGGCTCATCTAAATATCTTTATACACCATTAATTGCTCCACTGGATCACTATGGTTCTATTCTGCAGACCAGAATCAGACAAGAGCAGTGAGTGTCCCACGGAATTGAGCAGTGCTGGGGGGTTCTGGGTCTACATGAAGGAGCAAAGAGTGATTGGTCCAGGTGATAGGTCCAGGCAGAGGCTAAGGCTCCAGTAAGACTCCAACCTAAATGGAGGTGATTTGGAAACAAGTTCTCTCAGACAGAGCTGGAGCTGCCCACAGGCCAACAATACCTACCTAGGACATCAGCTGTAGCTCCCCCGTACCTCCATTAAACACCTTCTTTACTAACCCTGAGACCAGGGTAATGGAAGTTCCTCTAAAAATGCTGTAAGAGCCTGGGACCACCTTGATAAAAAGCAGCACCAAAGAGAACTGCTATGAAGAACATGATAACTCAAGCATTTCAACCTCTCAAAACCTTTCTCGAGGTAGTGGGGCATGGGAGGGATTTCTTTGCTTATCTAATCTTTCCCTTCTTACTGCAAACTACGCAAGCCTTGCCAATAACATTAAGCTAGGAGATTTTCTGGATTAGTTCTGATGTTTCAAAAAAATAAATCCGAGAAACCTATTATTTATTTTCCTCTTCCAAAAAAGCATGGGATTGGGGGTAAGTAAGATAGCACAGCAAAAAAGGCGCTTGTCTTGCACATAGCCTATCTGGGTTTGCTCTGCAGAGCTACAAAGGGTCTTCAAGAGTTCCTCTAGGAATGATCCCTGAGGCAGAGCCAGGAGAAATTTCTTGAGCACTGCCTGAGGTTTCCCCACCAAAGGAAAAAAAGAAAAAGAAAATGTATATATGTTCCTTTTTACAAAAGTAATATAAATCTGACATCATACTGACTCAGGCAGAAACTTAATAAAATAATACAATATTAATAAACAAAAGTTTACAAATGAGCATGTTACATTTTAAATAGAAATGTCAATTAGCAAACAGCATTCAAGGGTGTAGACAGGCCCAAAGGAGGACAGGTAGGCCTTGATTTGTATTTCCAAATCTATCAGGACTATGTCAAAGAAGACAAGCACAGAATAATTCTCACAGTAGAAGAAGGAGGGTTTTAGGGAGCAAGCTGCCCAAAGTGTGAGTGTGAGTCGCAAGGAAAGCTCAGATCTGAAAGTACTGGCTAAGGCAATTAGATAGGAAAATGACATCAGCAGTCTAAAATTGGAAAGAAAAATCAACACAAGAAAAGTAGCCATCCAAAAGGGAAGTACTGTTAACATTACAGGCAGATAATGTAATCTGATACACAGGAAATCCAAGGTACCAATTTTTAAAACAGATTATTAGAAACAATAAGGGAAGCTGGTTGCCCAGTAGCAAACAGAATTCAAAAGCCTTTTTAATTAAATATAAATAATCATTGGTGCAAAAAAAAGTTAATGAAAGAAAAGGTCCCTTTGACAGTATCAACCCACAAAATACTAGGTTAAGTCTTTTTGGGATAAACTGAATAGAACTGTAAAGTTCTTTTTTTTTTTAAGCTCAGCAGAACGTGTTGAAAGAAGACACTGGCAGATGCAAAGTTCACAGGGAGACAAGATGGAAAAATGGAACTTCTCTTCAAATTAGTCTCTGAAGTCATGTAATTGGAAAGGGAACGAAGTGAAAGTTTAAGGAAACTTTAAAAGTAAATTAAGGGGACCCGGGAGATAGCATGGAGGTAAGGCGTTTGCCTTTCATGCAAAAGGTCATTGGTTCAAATTCTGGTGCCCCATATGGTCCCCCGTGCCTGCCAGGAGCAATTTCTGAGCATGGAGCCAGGAGTAACCCCTGAGCACTGCCAGGTGTGACCCAAAAACCAAAAAAAAGAAAAAAGTAAATTAAGATTTATCCAGATAAATATTAAGCCTGTCTCCAAGACTGGGTTGGGAATTATTGAAAGAGGATTGGTGAGGACTGGGGGCAGCTAGAGTATGGGGTGAGAATGAGTCTAAGACGTGCTCCAGGGACCTAAGTGAAAGTACAGCGGTAGGGCATTTGCCTTGCATGTGGCTGACCCAGGACGGACCTCGGTTTTGACTCCGGTGTCACATATGGTCCCCCGAGCCAGGAGTATTTTCTGAGCACATAGCCAGGAGTAACCCCTAAGCATCATCGGGTGTGGCCCAAAAACAAAAGAAAAAAGAAAAAAAATTGTAGGGGTCGAGAGATAACACAGTGGTAAAGCATTTGCCTTGCATGCAGACAACCCAGGACAGACCCAGTTCAATTCATGCCATACCATATAGTCCCCCAAACTTGCCAGGGTGATTTCTAAGCACAGAGCCAGGAGTAACTCCTGAGCATCACCAGGTGTGGCCCAAAAACCAACCAACCTTTTAATCAATCAATAAACTGCTTTAAAGATAAAAGATGTGTTCCAAAGTTAGCTGTTCAGGTAACTTGGTGTTGTCTTCACAACAAATGATTGTCAGACAGTGGATGAAGAGGATGGCAGCAAAATCAACAACATCTGGAAGGAACCTGGGAAGAGCTCAAAGGGCAAGTGCATAGGCTTTGCATGCTGGTATCCCTGGTTCCTCCCCTGGCACCAATGGAGAGTGACCTACAAGCACTGAGCCAGCAGCAGTCCCTGTGCATGACCAGATTTAGGCCCCCAAACCAAAAATAATGAAATGTGTAAGAGGTGCCAAGCCAGAAAGAGTTAAGGAAAAATGATAAAATGGTGGACAAGTGGCCCTTTATATGAACACTGCATTCTATTTCCCCCTTTATTCTACATGAGATAAAAATTCTACATGGAATAAAATTTTAACCTTCCAAATAAAATAATAAAAGTACCAGAAGAAAATGTGAGTTTAGGATTGAAGAAGACCTTCATCTGTTGAGTCAAAGGCACTAGTATTTCCTTCTATGGCCCTGCACTTTGTCATCAAGACTTTGAAGGGGCTAGGTTGCTAGCACAGGGACCAAAGTCCTGGTCTTGCAGGCAGCTGATCCCATTGCTATTACTGGCATCATATGTTGTCCCCCTCCTGAACCTAGAATCCCTGAGGACTACTAATTATGTATCCTCTTCCCCCATAAATCAATTATATAAAATGAAGAGTTCCAGTCAAAGGAAGAAATCAGTCAAAGAAAGTTATTAAAAAAAAAAGATGTTGGGATGAGCCAGAGTGATAGCACAGCAGGTAAGGCATTTCCCTTGCACGAAGCAGACCCAGGTTCTATCCCCAGCATCCCATATGGTCCTGCAAGCCAGGAGTGACTTCTGAGTGTCTGCACACACAGTAACCCCTGAGCACTGCTGGGTGTGGCCTCAAAATTAAATCAAGCAACAACACAAAAAATGATGTTGAGGTTGGAGAGATAATAAATTGGGTTAGGTGCTTGTCTTGCACATAGTCAAAGCAAGCTTGTGGGAGCTTGATTCCCAGATTCCCTTGTGATCTCCAAAGACCTATTAGGAGTGATCCCTGGGCACACAAGGTATGGTTGTCTTGGTCCTTCCTGGTCAGAATTGGAGGTTACCTTTGCACCAGCTCTGCTCTCCTTCAGAAAAGTCCCAAGTAACTAGTCCCAGCAAAAGAGGCCAGATGGTGCCAGGGACCACACTTAGGCTACTTATATCTGGACTTTTGAGCTTGTCTCTGCCCTGGTGACATTACCCCAAACTTCAGGACCAAAGGAGATTGTCAGTGGTGCCAAAAAGTTGGTTCTTGTGATTTCATTGTATTTGGTGACCCAGATAATATGGCTGTGAAGAATCCAATAACAAGTGCTGAGGTGCTTTTTTTCCCTCTTGTCAATGGCAACTGCCATCCTGTCCCCCAGGCTCACAGCTGGCTGAGGCCAACCTTACCCATTACTCTCTCTCTCTCTCTCTCTCTCTCTCTCTCTCTCTCTCTCTCTGATATCATCAAGAAACTGACCGTAAACTCAGCGATTTTCGGCACCCGGAACTTCCCCTTGTTCTTCTGTTCCGGCTGATACTCCGTCCTTGTCTTCACGATCACCTGAAACATTCAAACAGGGTCAGCACATAGAAAATACTCTCTCTCTCTTCCTCTCTCTCTCCCTCTCTTTCTCTCACTCACTGAATCCATAAAACATTGCCTAGAGCACACGGAGAGTCCCTTTTCAAAAAGTAATATCACGTAGGACTGACGTGATAGCACAGCTGGTGTTTGCCTTGCATGCAGCCAACCCAGGTTTGATTTCCAGTATCCCATATGGTCCCCCGAGCACCACCAGGAGTAATTCCTGAATACAGAGCTATAAACCAAAAATATTTAAAAATAATTATTCAGGGCCACTCTTTCTTTACTTAAAAAAAAATGAGAGTGCCCAAGCATTTGTCTGTGTCCTGAGGTACCTGATGGTACCTGAAGTAAAGTTTTGACTGCTCTCACAGAACATTTCAGCACACCCACGGTGGGGGCTTGACAATACCCAGTTGGGGGAAACATCAATCAAGGGCAAGAGATTAGAAATTCCAGACCTTTCCCTCTCCCACCACCACCAGGAAATAGAAATGTTTGACAGAAACATTTCTCTTTCTCATTGAGAGGATGAGAGCCCCCTCAAGGGGCTTATTCTATTGATACCCTTTGGGTTGTTTGGTGTGGAAGCTACAACTGATGGTGCTCAGGGCTGACTCCTCACTTGCACTCAGGGATGGTTCACTTCTGTTAGGATCAGGGTACCCTGTGGGGTGCCAAGGTTAAAACTGAGTTGACTGTATGCAAATGCATGCCTGACCTGTTCTGGTCTTTTATGTACAGGTATGAAATACTCTCTGAATGAAAACATCCATTTCCTATTTATCATATGGACTGGTGAATGATAAATGGCCTTTCCCACCTGGAGATACAAGTGTTTTTCACCCAAAGACAAGTCGACAATTTTGTTTGGAGGTCTGAGGTGTCTGAAAGCCTGATCTCCAGTACAGAACATGTCCATCTCATGGGTCTCTTTGTTCATCTGAAAATTAACTATGTGCTGAGCTTCCCTAGATTAGCCTTTGCAAATATGTGACATCCCAATTTAAGGTAAGGGACTAGCAGAGAGCAGAACAAAAAGGGCTCTGGAAGCTTGCATTTTTTTTTAAAGTCTAAAGCCTCTGAAAAGGTGGTTCATATCTTACAAATTTCATGAAGCTGTCAACCTGCACTGACATATACGGTGTGCCAACCAGCTGTATTGGCAACGTGGTAGAAAAAACAAGTGTGACAGACCATCAATTACTGAATGCTATTGTGTCTGAAAAATGTGGGCTATAAATATGTAACATATTTTCATATTTGAGGGGTTCAATGGGCACTGTTTCTTAGGTTACAGACAGACCAAGTATTTCAAAACACCTTTCAATTCTTACTGCCAATTTCCTCTCCAGAAAAGTGGAGCTCAGATATGCCAAATCACCTGGCCCAGGCCACACAGCTCAAAGGAAGACTTGTTCTTGCAAGATCACCCTGTAATTTTTGGAGTTTGACATGACAGATTTTTTTTATTTAAACACCATGGTTACATAGTATTTATATGATTACTTAGATTTTTTATAGATAAAGTTTTTTTATGATTGAGTTATAGTTATACAAAGTACAACAACCTTCACCAGTGTACATTTCCTGCCACCAATGTCCCCAGTTTCCCTCTTACCCTCCCTGATGCTCTCTTTCCTCCAATTCACTCTGTCCTGCATGCTTCAGGGGTAGGCATTTTACCTCTCTCTCTCTCCTCTCTCTCTCTCCTCTCTTTTTCTCTCCCCTTTTTGGACACTGTGGTTTGCACTACTGTTAATGAAGTGGTGCCATGCATGTCACTTTATCCCCCTTCAGCACCCAGTTCTTGTCCAGGGTGATCAGTTCCAACTATCACTGTCATAGTAGACTCTTCTTCACTCAACTGTGTTCTCTGTTCTTTGTGGCAAGCTTCCTACCATTAGGGCTGGTCCTACTAATCTTTATTTCTATTAACATGGACAGAATTTTCACTGAAAATCCCCACTATGCCTTGCCGAAGATGCCAGTGAAGGGTATGGTAGGAAAAGCTTTCCCTCATATGTTTTCAAGTATGAACCAAGCAAGAACCATTCTTGCTACCTGCAATTTGCAGAGGAAGAAGGGAACAGCATGTGAGAAGAAGTAAAATGCACAAGTGTACCTTTCGGGTGCTTCACCTGGGAGCTCTGGGTCCCAGCCCTTGATAACATCCCATATACACAGAGGACCCATTCACAGACATCAAATCTGCAGTTGCAGTTTCCTTTTCCTTTATGTAACATATTACTAACAACCCAAAAAGAAAGTCCAGCTTCTTTAAAGAAGGAAACTGTAGCTAAACAAGGAGGGAAGGAATTCTGGGATAGAAGAATATCCTTGTCTTTTCATTTTCTCCTTGCCTCGAATTCCAAAAGCCAGGAAGACAAAAAAGCCTCTTTGCCCTAATTAAAGAAAAACTCTCACATGATGTGAATAAAAAATTAAATTATTTTAAGAGATTTATAAAACTTAACTATTTTACAGTAATGAAATACTACATATGCGTAGTATCATATAATAAATACTATGCTATTTTATTATACAGAGTATAATAAAATAATGCCTATAATATAAATAAAGCTAATTCTCACACATGAAAATCCCCACTATGCCTTTGCACAGAGCCTTTGGTGTTCATTAGCTCAACTAATACCCTGCTACGGGATAGTTAGTACTGTTTTATTTTTGTTTTTGTTTTTGGGCCACACCTGACAGCACTCAGACATTATTCCTGGCTCTACGCTCAGAAATCACTCCTGGCAGGCTCGGGGGACCTTTTGGGATTCTGGGGATCGAACCCAGGTCTGCTTTGAAGCAAACACCCTATCAGCTGTGCTATGGCTCTAGCCCTGATGCCTGGATACTGGTGTTGTTATAATGACTTTTTGACTGGGTGTCAGGCTATAAAGAAGTATAAAGTGATACTTAGGGGTCCCTCCTGGCTTTGAACTCAGGGTTCTTGGCAATGATCAAGGGATCATACAAGCTGCTGGGGATTGAACCCAGGTTGGCCATGTACAAGGCAAGCACCTTCCTGATGTCCTATCCCTCTGCCCAAGTGGCTCTTTTTTTTTTCCAAGTGGCTCTTTCTCTTGGTAGTGTCATGAAGTTTTCTGTTGCCCCCTTCTATAAAGGAACATAGTAACACATTCCCCCACTTTTATTTTTGCAGTAGAAAGTGAAAAGATAAAAAGGTTAGCCAACTGTGACAGATTTCACATAGGAAGAATTGACTTACAGAAGCAGAGAGAGAAGCACAAATACATTGCCAAGAAAGGTTCTATTCTCTGCCATTGGGGGGTGGGTGGTGGTAGGATGGGAAAAGCAAAGCAGTATCCTGAGTCTCTTGATGACTGTCAAGAATCTGGGGGCTGGGGGAGAATATGGAGAAGGGAGAGGAAAAACTCTTCTACTTTTTTTTTTAATTCAAGCAGGGGAGGGCAGGTGCCAGCTATTAAGACAAAGGCAATGCCAGCATTTCCAAAGGCAGGAGTGAATGGGGGTAAAGAAAGTGTGTTTCCAGACTGGGGAAATAGTACAGAGGGTAAGTAATTTACCTTGCACATAACTAACTCCATTTTGATCCCCAGAAACTGCCTATGTTTCCAAAAGCAGATGTAGTGCCTAAGCACAGCCTGGTGTGGCCTCAAAACAAAACAAAAACACTCGGCCCGGAGAGATAGCACAGCGGCGTTTGCCTTGCAAGCAGCCGATCCAGGACTAAAAGTGGCTGGTTCGAATCCCGGTGTCCCATATGGTTCCCTGAGCTATTTCTGAGCAGACAGCCAGGAGTAACCCCTGAGTACTGCCAGGTGTGGCCCAAAACAAAACAAAACAAACAAACAAAACAAAACAAAACAAAACAAAAACACTCAGCCTGGCCAAGGTGCTGTCTTACACACAAACCTACTCAGGATGGAGCTTTAGCCTCTGAGAGAGAGCCCTAAAGCCCACCAGAGTAAGCCCTGAATACCACTGGTTATGACAGAAAAACAAGCACAGAAAACTCCTCCATGGCAGAGAGATGAAACAGTGGGTAAAGCGCTCGCCTTTTGTGCTTATCAGGGTTATTAATAATCAAGAGATTCCCACATAGAGAGCTCCCAGCATAGACAGGAATGATCAATTTATCTTTTTTTTTTTTTTTTGGATCACACCCGGCAGTGCTCAGGGGTTACTCCTGGCTCCATGCTCAGAAATTGCTCCTGGCAGGCACGGGGGACCATATGGGGCACCGGGATTCGAACTGATGACCTTTTGCATGAAAGGTAAACACCTTACCTCCATGCTATCTCCCGGGCCCCAGGAATGATCAATTTAAAAAGGTCCATGGTATCGGGTCAGAGATTGACTTGGATTCGATCCCTGGCAACCCATAGGGTCCCCTGAGCCCTGCCAGAAATGACTCCTGAGCACAGAGATAAGAAGACCTGACACAGCTGGGTGTGACACCAAACAAACAAAAAAACAAAGTCCATGGTCTGAGCTGAACTTGCTTAGGTTTAAAACTTAGATGTGCACTATCCCATCAGTGCAGGTGTGCAGCCAACAGTGAAGTTCTGGGTGGGACAGCTTGGTGACCCATGTCTTTCTTTGTAGCTTGGAGCCTGAGAAACAGGGCTGGAGCCCATGAGCTCTTGCACACAGGAAGCCTGGGTTCCATTCATACACACCAGAAGTAGCCCCAGCCTAAACCTTGCTGGGTATGTCTTCCAACCTGCTCCCCCCTCCACAAAATTCTTATTATTCCCAAAATTCAGATGACGATGCTTATTCCCTGAGGTAACCTTGGTTTACAACCAGTGACTAGTTGAAAGTTGAACTGGTGATCAAACTCATGATTAGGTTTGTTCCCAGTAATCAAGGTGCATTTTCTGGATGGGCTGTGGAGCCCTCCAAGCAGTGGTCTTGGGGCCTGGTGATCACTGATGTTATGGACCAAACAGTTCAATGTTTGGGCCTGGTAATACTGAGGGCCAGCTGAGCTATAACCAGTAGGACTCAAGGAAATGTGCAGTGTTGGGCATAAAACCCAGATCCTGGGGTGGCCCAACATACTATATCAGGTTGTAAGAAAAACAGGTAGGGAGATGGAGACAAAGCACTGGCTAAAACTGGTTTTGTGAAGAGGGGAGTAACTTTTTAAAATTAAATTTTATTTATAGGGGATACACCCAGTTGTTCTAGGTAGCAGGAGGTGAGGCTAGGGGTGGATGGGCAGTGTTCAGTCCAGCAATGTGGGCATGAGGGTTCAGGCTGGGCAGTGCTCAGGTATCGTTAGCACTGGGGGAAGGGAAACCATGAAACATAGGGTCTCACACCTGTCAGGCACCAGCTGGACAATTCGCGTGATCTCTGATTTTGGTGTTGTCATCATTTTGTTATATAGATGAGTAGAAGCTCACAGTAACAACAAACAAAACCCTTTTCAAATGCACACTACAGTCCCACAAATGCTGCCCTCTGTGCCCTCTCAAGGCACCAGTGCTATTTCCATCTCCTATATGTCTTTCCCAAACTGCTTTATAAAATGATCAGGATCCAGCAGACACACAGGTTGCCATGGCATCTTTGTACAAGGCACTCCTGCAATCGGCTCAAACTGAGCAATGCCTCTGCCACTCGAGCACATGAGGAGGTGCCCCCTTCTCCAGGAGCCCGCATGCTCAGCAGGTCATAGCCATGAGCTGGTGATTACATAAGCAGCCTAAGCTCTTAGAACATTGCAGCAGGGCCCAGTTCCTCTTGTTATATATTTATCCATAGGTCTTGGTATGCTCCCAAAAGAGTAAACCCACTGGCTCCTACTAGGAGAAACTGCATCACTCCAAGTACTGATACAGTGCAAATGTTTTGGTAATGTCAAAAAAACACAAAATGCGAAAAAGCATGACAGCACGACAAGAAATTATCAAGAGTGAGGTGAGGAGACATACTTTACCCAGGGTTGGCAGACCAGACAATTTTATTATTATTATAAATATTAATAAGTAATGTTAATAATTTTTTTGGCTTTTGGGCCACACCCAGCAGCGCTCAGGGGTTACTCCTGGCTATGTGCTCAGAAGTCGCTCCTGGCCTGGGGGACCATATGGGAACCGGGGGATCAAACCGTGGTCCGTCCTAGGCTAGCGCAGGAAAGGCAGGCACCTAACCTCCAGCGCCACCGCCCGGTCCCCAATAATGTTAATAATTTTATTACTAGTATAATTTATGAACCATACCTTCTGGTGCTCAGGACTTAATCCTTGCTCTGAATTCAGCGACTACTCCTAGAGGGGCTCAGGAAACCATATGTGATGCTGACGATTGAACCTGTGTGGACTGTGTGAATGCTAGCCAGAGTATTCACAGGCTACTCTCAACTTTGTGCTTGAGGATGGATCCAGGTAGTGCACAGGGCACCATCCAGGGGAGTGAACCCAGGATACCCCAAACTCAGGTCATCCACACATAAAGCATGCACCCCAGCTCTTTGAGCTCTCATCCCTCCCCGAAACTAAATGCATTTTGAAGGATGAAGACTTCTTGTTTGTTTGTTTTTGGGCCACACCTGGTGGTGCTAAGGATTTACTCCTGGCTCTGCACTCAGAAATTGCTCCTAGCAGGTTTGGGGGATCATATGGGATGCCAGGAATTGAACCCAAGTCCATCTCAGGTCAGCTATATGCAAGGCAAACGCTCTACCGCTGTGCTATCGTTCTGGCCCCAGATAAAGGCCTTTTTTAGACACTTCTCTCCCTTTTGGAATGGCTTGATCAGACGGCATTTGGGTGGTTCCAAGCTTCTCAGAGCTTGGAAGAGCAAAACAAGCTGATTCTGTTATAGTCCTCTTGAGGCCTTGTCTGATCTGTGCCCCAGAGAAAAGGGGGGTGGTGGTCTCTGAGTGTGGGTCCCCAAAGGAGCAGCAACTCCTCTGTCTTTAAGTCAAGAGAGAGCCAGAAGCCAGAAGCCAGGGTCTTCTTGGCTTAGATTACTCTGGTGTCTGGCTTGCCCTGGAAATTCCACTTGTTTTCCCTAAATGCCCACTTCAGAGGTGCTATTTGGATGACCTGTGAAAATAGGGGGACTTCTGCCCAGTGGAAAGCCTGCTCCTTTGACTGCTAGGAAAACCCGAAGCAGAAAGGTTAAGCCACTGATAAAACATCACAGAGGAAACAAAGCTGAGCAGAGCTTTGGGCTTTTCTCTCTGGCACTGTCTGCATGTGGTCCACCCCCATGCAGAATCAGTGCTACTGACTCCCCTCATATGAGCAGGTTGCTGAAGATTTCATAACAGTGGAATGAAAGGAACCACTTGCCCAGAGCCAAGTTGCTGCCTTGGCAAGCTCACAATTCATCTGCAGCTTTGCCAAGAAGGGGAGTTGAGCATGTCTGTGGCCCTTGCAAACTGCATGAAGTTCTGGGCCACAGTGCCTTCAGGTGGGAAGTATATGCCTCAGGACTGCATGCCACCTTGAAGAACCTGTTTCTGCACCATCGGAGGGCATCGTGTAGGGATGTCTACACTTTGGGGCTCATTGGAACTAAACCGAGGCGCTGAGGTCCTGTGGTTTTGATTAGGAGGGGTTTGGAGCATTCTGGCAGCGCCAGGCAGGTGTGGGGACACAGAGAGCTATTTCTGGGCTACCGGTGGTGCTGGAAATGGGATGACCTCCCCAGTTGTGGTGAATAAGTGGCTCAGCCTCATGGGGCTCACTCTTCTGACCAAGAGAAAGCTCTCAGCCTTGCTCTCCAGTCTGTCAAGTGGGGCAATGAGGTGAGGCACAGAGAAGGCACATCTCACCCACTGCCGAGGTTCCCAAGACAAGGCCGAGCCAGGGCCCAAGGTGGCTAGGAGGGCATCTTCTTTTGACCCACAGGGCATAGATTGCTAATCTACCCTCAGCTTCTCTTCACCTCATCTATTGGACTGCAGGAAACTGTCACCTTGGCTTGGGGTGGGGGACAAGTCTGGCACTTTAGATATGAGACGAGAGGCAGACCAAGAGCATCACATGGCCTCTTCCTGGAAATAACTCAGTTGCCCTTGCGCCCTACAATAGAAACAAGTCCTATAACGTCACCATGCTAACCCCTTCAGGAAACACCACCTGAAGTAGTGTCCATAGGGTCTCCTCTCCCCACCCCTCCAAATCCACATTCAGTTCCTCCAAACTCCTCCAGGCCTGTTCTCCTGCAGCTCCTTCTACCCTCCAAGACTCATACTGAGTATCAAAATATTTCCCCCTTCAGAATTAAGGCCTCTATAGCTTCTTCCCAATCCTGTACTCAAGCCTTTCTCGCCCTTCTCTCTTGCAGGGAGCATCGATGCAACGTATGATGGTTTGTGTGAAGTCCCTCAGCCCCCTAAAGGCTCCAGGGCCTTACTTATTATGACCATAGATGCTGGTGGTGCTCAGTACATGGAGGGAACCAGACAAAGTATGTTGGGTGGGCTGGTGAATGGGGCAATGTGTGTATAAGTGAATGTGTGGTGGGGTGGCTGACTGGCTGAATGTGTAGATAGAAGGATAAATGGGTGTCGAGTGAAAGGATTAATGGATGAACGAAAGGAAGGATGAATGGGCAGATAGAGGGAATAGAAGTATGATAGATAAATGAGGGATGAATAGAAAAAGAGGTTAAAGGTTGGAAAGAGAGTTGAATGGGGGATAGATGAAGATATGGATGGGTATGGAGGTATATGGGTGGGTAGATGGATGAAGAATGAATAACTGGATGGGCAGGTGGATGAATGAATAGATGAAAGGTTGAAGGGAGGATAGATAAGTAGAACAGATAGATGATAGATGAGGAGAGATAGGCAGGAAGGTGAATAGGTGGGTAGT
>PVKC010029549.1:0-15087 GCA_004027635.1 Crocidura indochinensis
AAACCAAGAAACAATCTCATGTGTACGGCCATCAAAAATGTGCATTTTGAAAAAATAAATATATTAGTACTAGAAATGTTTATTTTCATTTTATTTTTTGGACAATACTCAACAGTACTCAGGGCTTATTCTTAGCTTGGTGCTCTTTGAAGGACTTCGTGGACCATATGGGCTGCTGGGGATCGCACCTGGCTTGGCTGCATGCAAGGCAAGTGCTCTACTTCTACCTTCTGTACTATATCTCCAACCCCTGTCAATGTTTATTTCCCACTTGGTCTCAGTCTTTTGTAGGAAGATCTTTCTTGTGCATATGCTTAAAGATATTTGTCTAGAGAGCTCAAAGCTATGCATAGTGGGGACCAACTCCCTATGGGTTTTCTTTTAATGCGTGTGAGTGCTGAAAATTAGATATGAAAGGTTATGACCCTCCAATCCTGATCCAAACCACTACGGATTCTTGCACTCATGACTGTGTAAACTTCATGTGTAATTGGGATGAATGAGAACCCTAACTTGAACCTAGAGCTGGCCTTTTGAATAAACAAAACCCAACCCAGAAAACCAAAAAGACAGGGTTTTTACTTTTAGAATTATATGTAGAAATGTATGTTTTGTGTATTTTTTAGGACACTTTTTTGGTTTGTTTGGAGCCACATCCAGTTTTGCTCAGGTCTTTCTCCTGGTCCAGTACTCAGAGATCACTCCTGACAATGGTGGGGGGTGGGGGAATCATATGTGTTGTTAGGGATCAATTGGGTTGGTTGCATGCAAGGCAAATGCTCTATCCATGGGACAATTGTTCTGACCCCTAGGGTAGCTTTTTGGTACTGTTCTACACATATGACCAAGTTGGGCACTGTTTGATGGCCATTCAGGGAATGGGACAGAGAACTGGAGAGAAATGGGGTCCAGCGGAAACTCTGAACAGCAGCAACAGCTAAACAGAAGAGTTGTTTATGGAAAAGTGCTGGAATCTTTTATTGTAGTTGTTGTCTTCTTGTTGGCTTGTTTTCCTAAAGAATGACTACAGAAAAATGTTGTATATATACTCAATAAGTTCTAACCGCAAGGAAAACTGTGTATTATAGAAAATGTGAAAATGTTAAAATGTTCAGTTGGAAATAAGAGTTTATTTTATTATCACTTTTTGTTTTGTTTTGTTTTTGGATCCCACCCGGCAGCGCTCAGGAGTTACTCCTGGCTCTATGCTCAGAAATCGCTCCTGGCAGGCTCCGGGGACCATATGGGATGCCAGGATTCGAATCACCATCCTTCTGCATGCAAGGCAAATGCTCTACCTCCATACTATCTCTCCAGTCCCATCACTACTTGATCATTTAAAATTCTTTGTTTTTTTTTGTTTTTTTTTTTGTTGTTGTTGTTTTTTGGGGCATACCCGGTGACGCTCAGGGGTTACTCCTGGCTATGTGCTCAGAAGTCGCTCCCAACTTGGGGGACCACATGGGATGCAGGGGGATCAAACGGCGGTCCGTCCTAGGCTAGCGCTGGCAAGGCAGACACCTTACCTCTAGTGCCACCACGTTGGCCCCTAAAATTCTTTAACAAATGTTATATCCTTAACAGCATCTATGTACAGATAAGATTTCATTTTTAGAAAAACACAAGTCTTTCGAAATTTCCAAGAAGATTCCAGAGTAACCTAGAAATTAGACATTAGTACCTACTTTCTATATACTTTTGCTTTTTAAAAATTCATAAGTAAACTCACTGTGATTCCAAGCTTCTCTTCATGCTTTGGTAATATGAGAGATCTGTAATCCTGGAGCAGACTCAGCCAGAGACTTAAAAGGTGAGGAAGCTTTGAGTCGATAAGAGAAAGTTAAAAAGGCAAAGTAAGTTCTTTGTTTGAATCTTAACTCACCACAGATTATTATATTTTTGCCTGCGACTTTGGTCAAATTGCTTACCCCTCGAGGTGCTTTGTTGCATTAGTAAGTTTTAATGTTCAAAGAGGTGGTGTGAGGATTAACAGCAATTACTTACAAAAATTAATTTTGACATAATGTACTGATCACTTAAAATAGCCCTTTAATAAAACCTTTTAACTTAAAAAATTTATGAGTTTTATTATTTTTTTTAAAAGGCAGAATTGATTCTTAGAGTAAATATATACAGAGAGCAAATGATCCTAACTGTTCAAAACTGGGACTTGATTGATAGCTCCTTTTTAGATTTCATGAGGTGTAAAAAAAAAAAAAATCAGGATATTTGGAAGAAATGGTTTTGTTCTTTTTTGAGTTCATGTCCTAGGAACATTTTTCCAAGACTTCTAAAATTACTTTTAATTTGGTAAGTATATATTTTTTTCTGTGCTGACTAATTTTTTAACAAACTTTCTTTGAATTCTGAAAATTTGGATTTAATAAGACATGGAAGTAGGACCAAAAGACTCAAAAGAAAATGATATCAGGGGCCGGGCGGTGGCGCTGGAGGTAAGGTGCCTGCCTTACCGCGCTAGCCTTGGACGGACCGCGGTTCGATCCCCCGTGCCCCAGGCCAGGGGCGACTTCTGAGCACATAGCCAGGAGTAACCCCTGAGCTTCACTGGGTGTGGCCCAAAAACCAAAAAAAAAAAAAACCAAAAAAAAAAAAAAAAAAAGAAAATGATATCAAATTCAGGTGTGAGAGTCAAACCCGCTTTTCTTAATCTAATGAAGGTTTTCTTCAAAATCCGTGATGAAGCAAAATAAAGATGTGCAGCACGATCATAAAAGAATCCTGTTAAAATGAGTTGGGAGAAGAAGAAAAACAAATAAAAACATTAGGAACATTAAAAATAGGCTATACTTTCCTAAAAATTTTCTGGAGAAACACAACTTGGAAAACTCTCTTATTTGCCATTACCTGAAACAAATATTCAGAGAGATGAATGGAAAAATATTCATCGGTGATAGTTAAGGATACAAACACTTAAAAATAATGAAAAGCCATACTCAAAATTCAGCTCCCAAGTAAAGTTACTCGTGTGTTTGACAAATGTGTATAGTTGGTTAGTAATAGAATTTGTAAATTCCAGATTTCAGAGCAAGAGACTTCATTATTCACTCCAGCCCTGAGTCACTTCAACTTTTCTGCCAACTTTCTTTTTCTTGTCTCCGATGCTCTGAATTCTCAGTTAAGCCAACTGGAATGATCCTTATGTTTTGCTCTTTTGTGTGTGGGAACCCGACCACCTTCCCTTGCCTCCTTCCAGCTTCTTCGAAGGCCACTTTTCCCCAAGGGAAGGGCCCTTCCTGGTGAGCACCAACGAACCACTCCTGGGTGCCTCTTTGGCAGGGCTTCTGGGCAGCCCGAATCCAGGGCATGGCACAGAACGGAGTCCGGGAGGGCTGCTCCCCAACAGATTGTGTAACTGTTGCACCACCAATGTGTACACGTGTGTCACTAATTTAATTTTCATTTTTGACTGTACGCATTTGTGTAAGGCCTACAGCTGTCCTGTGGTCATCATCTGTCATCGAACTATCACTAAGCCACGCGGGGCTAAGACAGGATTATAGACGATGAACTGCCATGTGCTCTAAATCTTCTTATTTGCCTAGCCTGCAAGGTATGCCCTGGAACATTTGATTGGCAGCACGCTCCATGCCGGCCATCGACTGGCCAAGGTCTCTCTGCTGGTCCTTTGAACTGCTCTCAGGGGCCCTTACTGACATCACCTGCTGGTGCCTGCCAGGCCTGACCTCCAACCTCCACCTCTGGTCTCTCCCCCACCCACTGGTTTGGCTCCCAGCTCAGAGGCTGCAAAACGGACCCCATGGCTCTGGTGGCACGTGCTGGTCCAGGGCATATGGCTGGCTGGTTGTGTGCAGAAGGAGGCCTGGAGCCAAGCGGCCCGGCACTGTTATTGCAGCAGATGGGGGAAGCGTGGCATTCAATATTTAGACAGATGCCACCTCCTTAGTCCACCTGTCTGGAAGTTGGACATTGGACAGCACGAACTGTCTGCCTAATGACGAAGGAAACAAAGGACACATTTATGAAGCGCAGCAGAGCAGCATTATTTACTGAGCAAGCACAATGGCCCTTGCTGACCGTCACAATAAACATAAACTGCTCTTGCTCGCAAAGGCCAAAGCGGGCTCGCAATTAATCGCAGGAGGAGTGGGGGGAGCGCTACTTTTGACCACCTGTTTGGGGGCCTTTTATGTTTGCCATCGAGGGCAGTAAATAGGACTCTGAGGTGCTGATAAATGCTTGATAGACATCAAATGCTTTTTCTCAAGGCAGTCCATGTTCCCTTTCTTTTGGAGAAGCATCCAAACAAACATCATTCCCTCCTGTTTGGGATGGTCCTCTCCAGTTCAGCCCTCAGTGCATGGTCAGAAAACCAAAAAAGTTCTCTGTGTAACTGCTGTGTCGTATTGGACTAGCCTCAAAGTGATTTTTTTCCCCTTTCACTTCAACATTCTAATGTTGCTTCACCATTTACAGAGATAGAAATAAAATATATGGTGTATATTCTTGGAAGATGTAGATTTTTCCTTGCGTGTCTCTTTTATATTTTAGTTTGTAAATTGTTTTAACCCTTTCTGACAGATTGGAATTTTTTTTTTTGGGGGGGAGGGTAACCATGATTACTCTTTATTTGTGTGTAATTCACTTTCTGTTAGTAATCAGCAAGTGAGAATAAGTATGCCATTTATGAATTTCTACTCAGAAGAGAAAAAATCATCTCTTAGAACAAACACCATTCTTATTTTGTGCATCTTTTACTTACCATTCTGATTATAGTCACAAGATAGAAGTCTTTTTTCACAGAGGAATAGGAAATGGAATTCTTCAAGTCCAAAAGAGAGGCAATGGCTTACCAAAAATAATCAACGGTTGAATCTTGGCAGAAATAACACATTCCTTGCTTTTCCTTGCCTGTATCATCAGACAAAACCTTATTTAAAAAGATTCCTCACAGGGGCCCGGGAGATAGCACGGAGGTAAGGCGTTTGCCTTTCATGCAAAAGGTCATCGGTTCGAATCCCGGTGCCCCATATGGTCCCCCGTGCCTGCCAGGAGCAATTTCTGAGCATGGAGCCAGGAGTAACCCCTGAGCACTGCCGGGTGTGACCCAAAAACCACACACACAAAAAAAAAGATTCCTCACTATTGATTATCAGAACCATTGCTGATCTGAAAAATCCCAGAATAATCATTCTTGAGGGGAGTCAGCAATTAATACCTGGTGCCAAAGAACAGGAACCCTTGAAGACTGGAAGATTTGTTTTAGTCTCCTCCAGTTCTAATTTGAAAGGAGCATCTTTTGGGGGAAATTTTAATAATTTCCCATCAAGGATTATTTCATAAAATTCCTGGGCATGATAAAAGGCATATGGAAGGAAAGGTGGGGCCATGCCTCCTTGAAGAACCTAGGACTTGGGAGGTTACTTGCAGATATTAAGACGGGGGTCCTTCACCTTCTTGCCCTCAAGAAGCCTGGAGCTTCCAAATGACCTGCTCCCATAAAGAGACTCTCTTTAGCCCATTAACTAATTGATAAAAATGTGAGTGTTTAGAATGAGTTTAATTAAATCACCGAGCCTGACAATTGCCAGCCCATTGGGTAGCTATGGGGAGATGAGTAAGTTCGGTTGGCATTGTAGGAGAATAAAGGATAAAAATAAAAGGGAGCTTAGCCAAGATCATTTGGAAAGCTGTTCATTTGAAGACAAAGTCCACATTGGCCTGCAACGTCTACATTTACTCCTTCAAATGCATTCCCTTGCTGGGGCAGCGCCATCTCTGAAAAAGAAAATAATGTCTTTTTTCTTCTCTGAAAGTGGCCATACTCCACTTTTTCCATGAGTGGCTGGGGAATTTTTTCTGCCTGAGCATTAAGCTAAATTCCTTTAGAACTTGGACCATTCAAATGTGTGCATTGAGCTTTTGTTGAAGGGTCGGCAAATGTCTCGAATAATAGACATTTCAAAACCCGAAGAGGACTCTGGGACTTGCTACTCTACCCCGAGTCTGTTTCTCACTTGCTGAGATCATGGCAGTCCTGATTCATGATCTCAAAGGCTGCAGGGTTGAAGCCCGCCTGGAACCTGGGTGCGAGGGTGAGAACTCTGCACAGTGGCAGCCCAGGGCAGGACTCGGCCAGCACAATAATCATATAATACTTCTGATCATAATTTTTTTTTACTGTGTCTCTGGCTTTTCAAGGATTTTTGTTGTTGTTGTTGGTTTTTGGGCCACACCCGGCAGCGTTCAGGGGTTACTCCTGGCTGTCTGCTCAGAAATAACTCCTGGCAGGCACGGGGGACCATATGGGGACACCGGGATTCGAGCCAACCACCTTAGGTCCTGGGTCGGGTGCTTGCAAGGCAAACAACGCTGTGCTATCTCTCCGGGCCCCACAATTTTTTTTTAATAATATCTTTTATTTAGGACCAGAGTGATAGCACAGCGGTAGAATGTTTGTCTTGCACACAGTTGACCCAGGACAGACTTGGGTTCTATCCCTGGTGTCCCATCATATGGTCCCCCAAGCCAGGAGCAATTTCTGAATGCAGAATCAGGAGTAACCCCTGAGCGACAACAGGTGTAGCTCAAAAACCAAATAGAAAACATATATATCTTTATTTAAGCACCACGATTACAAATATGTTTGTAGTTGGGTGATCATAAATTTTCAAGCAATCTATTCTTCAGAGACAAGGACATTTAAAAGGGATAAACATAATTTTGAAAGACATAACTTTGAATGCAATAGCACGGATGCCCAGATTGATTGCCTCACAAGAAAATGGTTATAAATTCATGTCTCAGGTATTCTGCATGTACAAAGTATGATCCCAGCAGCTCAGCTGTCTAAGATTCCTGGTGCCATAAGTGACGCCTGGTCACATCACGGCCATAATGAGTGCCACAAAAAATGGATGTGACCCCTGAAAGGTCTCCATAGTCAGGATTGTGATCTCTATGGAGTGTGTAGAGACACTATAGTGAACTCCAATGTGCATCAAATCTCTGACTTGTGTCCCCCAACTAAGAGTGTAGCCTCTGGTGAGCACAGCTCAATATGCACCCCCCCCCCCATCTAGGTAAGGGTGCAAACCACAGTCATTACAACAACATCAAAACCTAAGGGAAAGGGGGGCTGGAGTGATGGTGCAGCGATAGGGTGTTTGCCTTGCATGCAGCTGACACAGGACAGATCTCGGTTCGATCCCCTCCTGGTGTTCCATATGGTTCCCCAAACCAAGAGCAATTTCTGAGCACAGGGCCAGGAGTAACCTCTGAGCATCACCCCCCCCACACACACACACAAAAACTAAGGGAAAGGGCAAGGGGGGAGGATGAAAAATATTAATAAGTTTGAAAGACTTGCTGAAAATTTTCCTTAATATATTTAAACAATACAAAAAGTGGGCCAGAGTGATAGTCCAACAGGTAGGGCATTTGCCTTACATGCAGCAGATCCAATTTTAATCCCCTGCATCCCACATGGCCCTCTAAACATCCAGGACTAATCCCTGAGTGCAGAGGCAAGAATAAATCCTGAGCACTGCTAGGCATGCCCCCTCAAAAAAAAAAAAGAAAAAAGAAAAGAAAAGAAAAAAAATCAGATACGGGGGCCGGGCGGTGGCCCTGGAGATAAGGTGCCTGCGCTAACCTAGGACGAACTGCGGTTCGATCCCCCGGTTCCCCATATGGTCCCCGGTGCCTGCCAGGAGCGACTTCTGAGCGAATAGCCAGGAGTAACCCCTGAGCGTCACCGGGTGTGGCCCAAAAACCAAAAAACAAACAAAAAAATCAGATACGAACATTTAAATTAGCCTGACATATCTGTGAGAATACATACCCTAAGAGTTATTGAACCATATGCTCTGGAAGAGGAAATTGGGTAAGAATGCTGTTTTCTACAGTATCTTTGTAGCTGATAGTCATAAAAATAAAATTATAATTTCCTGAATAAGAAGTATTCTTGTTTTACTTTGGGCTTTGGTTCACATCCAATGATGCTGACTTACATTTCACTTCTGGCAGTACTTAGGGGACCATCAGGGATGCCAGGAAATGAACTTGGGTGGGCCATGAGCAAGGCAAGAGACCTATGTGTTGTACTATCTCTCCAGCCCAAAAAAAGTATTCATTTCTTAGCTACTAGTGCCTTGATCAGTAGCTTTGAG
Organism: Crocidura indochinensis; assembly: GCA_004027635.1. Classification (NCBI taxonomy): domain Eukaryota; kingdom Metazoa; phylum Chordata; class Mammalia; order Eulipotyphla; family Soricidae; genus Crocidura; species Crocidura indochinensis. The sequence goes on from PVKC010029549.1 coordinate 8,151, forward strand.
AGATTGGTACTTGGTACTGCTAGAAGTGTTCAAATAGGGGCTGGAGAGATAGCACAGTGATAGGGCATTTGCCTTGCATGCGGCTTACCTGGACAGACTGGGTTCAATCCCTGGCATCCCATATGGTCCTCTGAGCCTGTCAGGAGCAATTTCTGAGTGCAGAGCCAGGAATAACCCCTGAGCACTGCTGGGTGTGACCCAAAAAACGAAACCAAACCAAACCAAGTTTTCAAATAATGACTAAACAACAGTTATGTCTAATTTTTTGTGATGTCTATTGGGTTAACTGCTACATTCAATGTCAATAGTCTGTACATATTTATTAACTTATGTCATTTTCACATTATTGTCAAGAACATTAGCACTGACTGTGGATCATATTAATATTGACAACGGGTCACCCACACTCTTTACATTATTAGAAACACAAGCAAAATGTGCTAAGTGCACATTCCACTTTTAATCTTTCCCTTTGATTCAATGCCTCCAAGAGGAGGTATTTCCTTTCTGATTATCCTGTCATTCAACGCATGCGAATTAATGAGTGTAACAGAACTTCAGCAGACAGTTTGGTTGCAGGTGTATTCAGACCAAGGGAGATTTAATTACTTGCTAATTGCCCGGTGTCCAAGGTAACGTAATATTATGGTTGTGAATGCTGTGGTATTAATCCATTTTAAAGAAGGACAGTGTGGCTCAGTGTCTGTATTTCAAGACTTTGGGAGAATGCGGTTGGCACTGGTAGGCCTGCCCTCAGGATGGGGAACAGTAACCTTTGTATCAGTGACTGAATATCCCGTGTCCGCTGTGGGGTAGGACACCTAGCAGACATTTGATACATACTTAATAAGGGATTGTACATAAAATTACTGGTCAGCTGCATGTCCAGACCACAAAGAGGAAAGTTGTAAGACAATGGGAAAGGCTGAAGTGGAAGGGAAAGGAAACGAAGATTCCCTAAATGCTCTCTATAGGTTAAGTACCACAATTTACCTCAATGATCTCATTTGATCTTTTTGGCAGGGGGAAAGTCATAACTAAGATTATACAGTTTTCTCTAAGTGTACTTAATGAGGGGTGGGGTAGAAGTGTAGTGCAAAAAAAGTTGGGGTGGGTTGGGGAGACAAAGAGAAAGAGCAGTGGGTAAGGCACTTATCTTCCACATAGCCCACCCCATTTTTTGCTTACATTTTTTTTTCTCTGAGCTACATCAGGCAATGCTCAGAGGTTACTCTTGGCTCTGCACTGAGGAATCACTCTTGGCTCCTGGTAGACATGGAGCACCATAAGGGATGCTGGGAATCGAACCCAGTCAGCTGCATGCAAGACAGTTACTCTACCCATTGTGCTATCACTCTGGCCCTGCCCACCCTACTTTGATTTCTGACACTGCATACGGCTCCTGAATATCACCAGACATGATTCCTGAACACTGCCAAGAGTGATCCCTGGGCACAGAGCTGTCCTGAGCACAGCTGATGTGGCTCAATAGCCACCCATTCCCATTATTTTTTAATCTAGAGAGATAATATAGTTATATTAACGTTTATATATAATATATACACATATATATATGTATTATATATACATACAGCACACATTGTCCTGGTATTATTTCTAGTCCACTTTCCCCCTCCCTTTCTCCACCTTTTTCAAATCACTCTTCAACCTCTACTTGCTCTCTGACCTTGACAAATTAACTGAGAAACCCAAGTTTTCTTTATAAAATGGAGCAGTTAATGATAATGCTCATGGCAGTAATAATTATACTAAATCATATATATGAAATGTATATAGCATAGGGGTTCCAGCCAGGTTCAGAGGCAAAGCCTTGCAAGCATGAAGTCAAGAGATCTGGGCCTCACACCACCCACAGAACTTGAGCACTTTCCAGGGGCTCTGCTCTTTGGGGTCCTAAGAGTCACAACTCTAACAAGTGTGATCCTTGTTGTGCTTCGGCAAAGCACGTACAGCTTGTGGTCATTGAAGCAATAAGAAAACAGGAAATAAAACAAGTTCAGTGTCTGGCATAGCACAGGTAATTGATAACTGGTTGCCACTTTAATTTACACTGTAACATCGAGTAGACACCATCATTACCAGTTTTATAAGTTGGCTTTTTTTGAAGGCATCATGATTTACAAAGCTATTCATAGTAGAGTTTTAGGTGACAATGGTTGAACACTAATCTTACCAACAGTGTCATAGTCCCTCTCACCGCAGTGAGACCTTCTCAACTTATGAGAATCACTAGGTGACACCATCTTGATGGGAAGAAAGCCCAGCAACAGACATGATGGACTATTAGGTAGGGCATTGCCTTTGCCCCACCCTCCTTTTCCCTCCTCATTCAATTCTTTTTTTATTTTAATAATTTTTAAGACCAATGTGAATTAAAAATTTTCACAGTGTATTTAAAGAACATAGTGACAGTGAATTAGGACCATCCCACCACCAGTGTTGACCTCCCTCCACCATAGTTCCCAACATGTCTCCCACAACTCCACCCTTAGCTCCCTGGATTGCTGGTGTAACAATCCCTTTTGTGTATAGCTTGTTGTAGTTTGGTCTCTTGATTCTATTGTCGTTGACCTTGGGTTGGGTATTTACCATTTTTATTTCCACTCAATGCTCAATCCTCATCTAATTCTTGCCCTTTGCTTCCAAAGAAAACTGATCCCATTATTTGTAAATAGCCAATGCCTTTATATATTCATTTTTTTAAGCCTACAGCACCTGGTATTCTCAGGCAGTCTCCCATCCAAGTACTAACCAGACCCAACCCTGCATAGCTTCTGAGATCAGACAAGATTGGACTCGTTCAGGGTGATATGGCCATACATTATATATTCATTTCTTTGCCTCATGAGTCTTGCCTTAAAAGTTGGGAGTTGAAGATTATCAGCTATTCACAAAGATCTGTGCCCTCTTCTTTCTGGATACAGTACATCTGCATTTCCCAAGATTCCTTAAGGACATGCGACCAAGTAACAGAAGTTACATGGGAATGGCTCAGAGGGATAGATTCTCTGACTGGGGTGGACAGGTGACTGCGAAGTCATATGATGAAGAGTGTATGGGCTCAGTGTGCCTGCTCGTGAGGGGTTGTGCTGACCAGAGCTTTCTCAACCTCTCACATTTCTAGGGTGAATTAAAAGAAAGGAGATGTTTGGGGATGAGCCTGTAGTTTAGTAGTAGAGCATATGCCTCGTTTGTATGAGGTCTTGGGTCAGATGCCTAGTAGCATACACTAAGAAGAAAAATCACTTGAAATCTATTTGTACAGCATTAGGTGACCCTAACTAAAATAATATGAGTCTAGAACCAGAGCGATAGCACAGCGGTAGGGTGTTTGCCTTTCATGCAGAAGGTCAGTGGTTTGAATCCCGGCAGCCCATATGGTCCCCTGAGTCTGCCAGGAGTGATTTCTGAAGCACAGAGCCAGGAGTAACCCCTGAGCACTGCCGGGTGTGACCCATATACCAATAATAATAATAATAATAATAATAATAATAATAATAATAATAATAATAATATGAGTCTCTGCTGTGCAATAAAAGACATGATCTGTGTGGAGAGATAGCACAGGGGTTAAGGCACTTGCCTTTTATGTGGTTGGGTCAGGGCTCTCTCTCTCCACCAAATTCAATCAAACAAAGACATGATCAAGTGCCTTTCTTCTTCCTTGGATCCCTGGATTTTTATGACACGTGAAAGCCTTAAAATAATGCTATTTCCCCAAGGTCTATTCATTCGTGGTCTTCATCTTGAGAAATCTCACTCCAGGTACCAATTTTGACATAAAGGGAAGTAAAGCCACTGGGCTCAGTGAGCCTGATCTTCCTGGGCAGCAGGAAGATGGAACCTTAAACATCCCAAATTCTCCTACTTTGAGGATTTATTACCTAGCCTTGTAAAGCCATCACCATTTCCTCTAAGGACAGTGGATAGGGCATTTGCCTTACAAATGACTAACCTGGGTTTGATCCCAGATACCCCAGGAGTATTAATTTCAAGTACCCCCAGTGTGTTTCCAAAAAATAAGGCCAACAACAACAACAAAAAGAAATATCTCTCAGCCAGGCTCACAGTTCTGCTGATTCCTCACCCTTGATTAGCAATAGCTATTCGAAGATGGAGGATTTTGATTTAACTTTGTCCAAGTTACAGGATGCTTTCCTTCCCTATTCAAGGCTGAAGCTGATGAATTTTGCCTCGGCAGGGGTGGTGGAAGAAGATGGGGAGTAGGACATCCTGTCTGAAAAGGAAGCCGGGTAAGATAGCTGCATGCTTTCCTCCCTGACTTACTGTGAAAATCAGGGATTGCACTCTGTTCCCCGGAGTGCCAATCCACACAGTCCCAAGCAAGCTCCTGTCTCAGACTCTGGAATGTTATCAAGAAACTTTGGGGATTTGGATTTCTCATTCCACTTTCCCAGAGAGGTTAGAGGCTTTTCCATCATATCTCGGGCAGCGAGAAAGCACCAGGGTGAGAGGCACAGAAGTCAAAGGCGGTTGTTGAATTAAAAGCCTTAACAAAAGCCTCAGACCACAGTTAATCCCCACCAATAAGCACATCCTCGGCCACTGTAAATGGAGAAAAACAATCTGGAATCAGAAAGGGAAGCATCAGAGGGAGTGTATGAAGATAGAGAATGATTAGACCTCAGTCCCAGCCATTGTCTGTGTGTGGCTCAAGCACACCATATGCACTGTACATTGATTAAGATAGTAAAGCGATTACCCTTCATCTTGGGCACTTTGTTTATTACTCAGATCCAACAGATGGAAAATTGGCAGGTCCTGTCAACTAGAAAATTCCACATTAACTCGAAGGGGTTGATAAAATCACCATAAACCATTTTAGAATATCCCTCACTCGCAAAGCTCAGTGATGAAAGCAAGCCCTTCCGTCCTCTTGCTCGGTAGTGGTTTCAAGGAGTGTAACATCGAAGGGCCTGAAAGGAGGAGAGACTGACACCAACTTTCATTCACTGGTGACTGTTAACATTAGATAGGATTCAAGAATCTTTTAGATTGTATCATTAAAAACGTTCAGAAGAGCCAGGGAGCTAGTCTGGAGGTTAAGGCACTTGCCTTGCACATGGCCATTCCTAGCTGAATCCCTGGCACCACATATCACCTACTTCAAACATCAATCTCCAGGAGTGACCCCTGAATACTGAGCCAGGAGTAAGCTTTGAGCATCACCAGGTAAGGACTCAGAGCAAATAAACGACATTTGGCCAGGCAATGTCTTGATAATAAATGTTTGTCTGTTTTCTAAAAGTTGTAGCCTGGAAGAGAATTCTCTCTGTGACAAGGATTCATTCATTTAGTTTAGAAAGATAAGATTTATTCATATAGAACAGAATGAGAGATGATACTGTATAGTAGGTTGAAAATCTTTCCAAATGGTAGGCACCAGATTGGGCCAGAGCAATAGTATAGCAGGTAGGGGATCTGACTTGCACGTGGCGAGTTCAATCCCTAGCGTTCCTTTGGTCCCTGAGTCACCAAGAGTTATTCCTGAGCACAGAGCCAGGAGTAAGTACGAAATCAAAAGTAAATCCTGAGCACTGCCAGGTGTGGCCTAAGAAAATAAAAATTCCAACGGAAAAAAAGCCAAACCAACAAAAATTCCAGGGAGGGCCAGAGAGATAGCATGAAGGTGGGGCATTTGCTTTGCATGGAGAAGGATGGTGGTTCAAATCCTGGCATCCCATATAGTCCCCCGAGCCTGCCAGGAGTAATTTCTGAGTGTAGAGCCAGGAGTAATCCTTGAGTGCTGCTGGGTGTGACTCAGAAACCAAAAACACCCACAAAAAAAAAGGGGGGGGTGGCCCGGGAGATAGCATGGAGGTAAGGCTTTTGCCTTTCATGCAAAAGGTCATCGGTTCGAATCCCGGTGACCCATATGGTCCCCCGTGCCTGCCAGGAGCAATTTCTGAGCATGGAGCCAGGAGTAACCCCTGAGCACTGCCGGGTGTGACCCAAAAACCACAAAAAAAAACAAAAAAAACAAAAAAAAAAACAACTCCAGATATCACATTGGGGAGACATCAACAGGAGGTTATGGGCAGATTATGGAGGTTATTGTACTTTTGTTGTACTTATTGTACTTTTGGAAGCCTTAAACAGCTAAAACCAAGCCCACAAACCCTGAAATAAAACCTAGAAAGCTTGAATTCCTGGACCAGTGGCCACATATGCTCCAAATTTTCTGTCATTCCAGTAGGAACTCACCAATTTAGAAGTCAACATGGATTTAAAGCCACCTAATGCTCTGAAACAAATAACATAAAGATCAGCTAACAAAAAAATACTAAATATTCTGACAATGATTTAATGACCTCATTGTGAGATACCAAAATTCTCACAAATTTTCTTTTTGCTATATTAAAAAATTATTGCCACTTACTTATAAATCATCAATATATAATAATCTATGTTCTACATAGAATTATAGAATACATACTCTTCTATATATAGAATATGTACTGAATGTATATATGAAATTTGTAATATTTATATTGTTAATGTAGAATAAACAACATATTATATAATATGCAATATAGAACTACATATTTATACATTTATATAGCACTATATTATAAATAACATTAATTAAATAAAAATAATTTATATTAAATAATATGTCATGCTATATCAATTACTAATGATTAATTGTTGATATATTAACTGTATAAAATATTGTGAAATATTAATTAATTACATTAAATAATAAAATATATAGTCAAGGGTTGGGCTTAGGAATAGGTGGAAATTCAGGGAGAGGAGGAAATTTTTCATTGATATTGGAATTGAGTTATAACTAGGAGTGGGAGAAACAAATGCATTTGTGAGCAACTATGTAAAACATAGTCTTTAAATAAAATAATTTATAACTAAAAATATTGGGGGGAGTCACACCCAG
>PVKC010029550.1:0-15103 GCA_004027635.1 Crocidura indochinensis
ATATATATATACTTTCCATATTGTGTTTTCTGAATCATATCACTTAAAAGCAAACCTATAATCTAGTACTTAAAATGGTCATAAGTACAATGAAAAGCTCTAACAAAATATTCAATGGAGTAAAAGATAGGACTATGGCATCTTTAATTTATTGTCTGTATTTTCATCTTTGTTATGAGCTTGGATGTATCTTTGTCTAATATATTCAGTATAAAGTAATTAGAGAAATTATTGCACCCATAGCAATTATGCTTTAAATTTTAGTCTGTAATTACTTTATTTTACATATATCACATATATAAGAGATATAAACTCAAATATATATTCAATAATTACTGTGTGGGTTCAGATCGATAATAGAACAGGAAGATCATTTGCCTTCTATGCAATCTACCTGGGTCAATTCCTGGCATCCCATATGATTCCCTGATCCCTTCCAGGAGTTATTCCTGAGTGTAGAGCTGTGCACTTTCCTGTATAGTCTAAAAACAAAAACAAGCAAATGAAAGAATTATAGTATGGGCATACTCAAGAAAGGAGGAATATTTCTAACAGATTTTTAATCTAAGGAGTTATAGAAATGAGACTGAACATAAAGTGTAGAATATGCAAGAGAAGTTGATAGAGTAATGATTACTTAAATCAAAGTACCACCCAAATTCTAACAAAAGTTTTCCTTTCAGTGATTACCATGACAATCATAAATTAAAGTTTACAATCCTCAGACACAAATTTTAATGCTTGTAATGTAAAAACCTTATAGTAAATAGATGGATTAGGTGTTATGACTTTCTCACTTGACCATTTCATCTACAGGTTTTGGGTCTTGTTTTTACATTTTGTTGTCTTTTCTTTTCTAACTCATAACTTTGCACTCATTAACCAGGCTTCTGTATTTTGTGAAGAAACTTGGAATAAAATCTTAAAAGAAGGAAACTGATCAAAGGTAGAAATAAAATTTAATTGAAATTAAAATGTTAAGTGACACACAGGATACAAGAATTATGAGTCATTATATAAGAATATAGATGTTTGCTAATTAGTCCAACTAGAATTGTTGTAAGTAAGCTTTCTAATTTCAACACAATGAATACATTCATCTGATATAAAATTCTCTGATTCCTTCCTCATGTCAGAACTGGCATCTCCCATCTCAATATGGTAGCACATGTAAAATTACGAGAAACTGATTATAGTTTACTGTCTGCATAAACTCTTAATGGTGGAACTTTAGTTTATTACAGTGTAAATCCAAAATCATTAATATTTTTAAATAAAAATCAAGTTTATGTAGAAAGATGAAATTGGTTAAATAAATAAAATTGACTTAATTTTTAAAACTAAGAGTTTAAAAATTCAAAGCTGGTTTATTATTACTTGTAAAAATACGTGTTACTCTATTAACAGAGTAATGATTAAAGTCATAAAAGTTACATCTGTCATCCATAAAAAGAGATTATATTTTTATACCACTTATACTTTACTGCCAAGCATTATACGGCCTCTGTGCTTTTCCCTAATCTTAAGAATAAAAGATATTTTGCAATCCTAAGTCTAAGGCCAAAGCCCTAAGATTTAGGTATAATGATGGCTACATCCTATGGGTACTGGCATCTAAGAAACTTCTTAAATATATCTTCTCTTTGATTATATTTCAAATTCCATGACCCTTAATAAAATCTAATAGTGGAAGGTCATTTCTACTAGAGAACAAGTATAGAACTATACTTTGCAGTTTATTAGATTTTCTTGGGGAAGTGGAAAAGCAGCCAGATGAGTGAATGGATATGTAGGGCATGACTTGTGGAAACAGTCCAGTGACATCTTGGTTTTGTATGATCTATGTTTAAAGTGATGATGGAAATATGGAAAAAAGTTAGGAGACACCTTTAAATAAATTAATTAATGTACCTTTATTGTTAATTGAAAAGGTTTAAGTACATATTTTCTAAGACTTAAAAGCATGATGTTATATATAAACTGAAAATATTTAAGAACTTGTTGCACTTTAAATTGGATAGGATTTCAATATCATGGTTTTAATAATTTACTGGTTTATTTAAAGTTAAAAATGAAACATTTCATTACTTTTATATCCAGCAACACAGTGAAAAGTGCAGTGCTTAGAACCTAACTAATAATGTAACATCATCTCATTTTATAGGAGAAAAATCCTCTCTCAATTAAACTATCAGATTAGATATAAGATTCCTTGAGTTTGCCAGTGTCATATTTTTTTAACCATGCACCTCACACTAAAATCATTTGTATATTCTGATACTTATGACAAAACATGTATTTCAGAGATAAAGTAAATTTAATCTATCTTTATGACTTCAGTTCTATGTAGTCTCTTTTTTATTCCTCACAGGTGGTGAAGCTCTTTATATTTTTTTCTTTTCTATCACATCTGATCATTTAATCCATTTCCTATTCTCTAAAAAATGGTAATTCTTGATCTATGGAAAATTAACTTATATGTAAAAGATGCTAAGTGAAGGTGAAGCAAAAAATACATATGAATTTTTTAAGGCATCTGAGAAAACATAAATTTAATTTTATCAGAGTTCTCTGAACCTTGAAAACAATGGAAGACTCACTTCACCACTATTTTGAAACTGTATTCCCTCTATATTTTAGATAAGTATTGTGATACTCCTTGGTTACTGATGATATTGTCAGACATCCCAAATCTCTAATATTTGCTAAATAATGAAAGGAAAATATTGAGAATTTTTGCCTCCCAGTAGGAAATGGAAGGTTTCTTAATCATTGTTTTCAACAATGGCTCTGTTTCAAACATGTTTCTTTCCTGTGGCCCCAGACATAGGTTGCCCCTCAGTCTTGTGCCACATACTCCTATTTATGTGATTTTACTAGGCGTCAAAGGTGACCTATGTCCAGGGTTGAGAAGTAATTCTCTAGCACACAATGCTTGGTAGTCAAAGTCTGGTCAGATCAAAGTTCTTGGCCTAAACCCACATATAGTCTCTTTTTCTGAGTCACACCTGAATATTATTCTCAGCTCCTCCTACATCAGTATTTCATTCCCTTGTCCATATTGCTTCTCTTGGCCTACTTATTACTCATAAGACAAAAACTCTTCTCAGTTAATTTCTTCAATACTTACAGAGTTTTGTTCAGAAATTTCTATCTACTGGTAAATAGACTTTCTTTTGCTATTACAACGGTCCTTTATTCAACTTACAATAACCCTTTAAAATTAAGTATCACATTGCTAAGCTCATATTTATTCATTTGGCAAATTATTAAATTTTGGACTATGGTAAGGGATCAACTGTTCAATTGTTTTAAGTACAAATTACTTAAGTATAAAGCAAGTTCATCTAAAAGGCTGTGTGATCATCTGTTAAAACTTTTCATCCTGGAAATAATGTTTTAAAAGGCAAAGATATTTTATATTCCTTTACAGCTGTCATTTTACTTAGCTCTTAGCTAATGACTTCATGTGAACAAAGTAGATATTTCCATTTCTTTTTATTAATAATTAGAATTTTAATAAGAATTATATCATTTCTTTCTGAAAATTCTCCAAGATATTTGACTTACTTTTAGAATGACTTTGTAGAGGTTATAGCAATAGGATGAAACCATTTCAAAGTTGTGGCACTGATTCCATAGTGACATAATTGCTTTTAAAGTTTCTTTATGATGTAAATCCCTGAGAATTAACAGCAATTCAGGAAAAAAATTATCAGAAGTATCTTAGCAATTCATAGTAATAACAAGGACTAGAGCAAGTGACAATTTTCAGGGCAAAGGTGGTTGGATATGGAATTCAGACTCATTTTAGTTTATAGTTACTACATTATGGTTTTAAGCCTTTCATTAGGTATTCCAAGGGGTATAACTTAAACTTTATAAAAAATATTCTTAACCATACCCAATTAATGGGAACCTTATTTCAAATAAGGAAATATAGAGGGCTAGGATATTCATAAGATGGGTTATGCAAATCAACCGACTATAAAACAATATTTTATCATTTAAAAATGTTGAATTAATTTTGGTCTATCACATGCACAGCTGTTTCTCAGTTTCCAGCTCTCCTTTCACTTCTTTGGAATGTTCTTTTTTGGAGGATGGTCACAACTGGCGGTGCTGAGGGCTTACTCTTGGCTCTGCACTCAGGAATTATTTCTGATAAAGCAAGCGTATGTGGTACTGGGGATCAAACCCAGGTTGGCCTTGTGCAAGGCAAACTTCATACCTACCTATTGTCTCCTAGTTCCAGCCTCAAACCTTTGGTTGTGTTCAGAAAATTCATGTCTTCAGCAAATTGTAAGCACAAGACATAGTGAACCACTAAAAATTCAGCACAATCCTAAAGAGAAAACTAGAACGGAAGAGAAACAAGGAATTTTGTTTTCTGATCAAATGCACTGATTACCTGAGAACATATACACAGAATTTTGGGTCATACATGTTACCCCTTCTCAGGGCAAAATGCTAATCTTACCTGATAGACCAGTCCACTGCTGGGTGGAGTCTGTAGTTGGTATTTGAGATCTGGAGGAAGGAGAAAGACAGAAGGAGCAGCAAGAAAGACATAGTATGCATAGAGAGATAAGGACAAGATAAATGCAAGACCTGGAAAGAGGCTTCTTAGTTTAGAAGCCATCTAAGATATGCACATGGCAATTGGGGCTTTATTAACAAAACTTTATGTCTCCTGAAATCTGACTGCTGTGGATCATTTCCTCACCATTACCCTGAACTTACAGATCCGCCAGGTTGAAAGGGGCTGCAGGCGCCAGGCCAACTCCATTCACCATCTCGGACTTTATGATTAATCTTTAATACAAAAATACAGAGATCTCTTCCAGAATAAAACCCATAAAGCAAAAAGTTAAAACAGATCTTTAGAAATATTTATCATTCACAACTTAAAAGCAATTATTTTAGTGTAATATTCTAATAATATTTTAGTCTAATAGTCTAATAATATGAAAGAGAAACCCCAAGTGGAATTATTTCTCAAATAAATGGAATTATGTCTCAAAAAGTTGAGACATAATGGCATTTTATTTTTCCTAGGAGTGGAATTATCACCAGTGGGAAGTGCAGGGAATCTTTGAGGAGTAGTGGAAAAGTAGTATTAGTAGTTTCACAAGAGAGTTCTATATCCTCCTGATTGGCCCCCCTTAGTCCCATCACAGAAGACTCCAGAAAAGTTAAGACAAGTAAATTCTCCTTGAGTGCTGCTTGACATGAACGCTGGAGTCCTACCAACTATACAGAGCTGTTATTACATGGATTCTGAGCTTTTTCACGGGCAAGTCAGTCCTGTTATCTGCCCAAGTGTCTCAGGCTCCTTTCTTGCCAACTTGCAAAAAAGCATTTTAGAAGAAGTAAAATCGTGAAACAATGCACATTTACTTATGAAACACAGAGAAAAACAAAGCAAAAGAAAACTACCTTAGTTGAGATACAGGAGATTCCAGTATGGAATGCATAGAGCTTGATAGTTAATTTTATAGCATATGCCCCTTATTTGGGATTTTCCATGTAATTAAGAGTTCTTTACTAGGACCTTGTCAAGAGAACATGATTTGGAACCTTTGCTAGTCTTCATATTCTTTTCTTCGTTTCTGGGTCACACTGGGTGCCACTCAGGAGTTACTGCTGGCTCTATGCTCAGGCACCAGGGACTATATGGGATGCCAGGATTCAAACCACCGTCCTGGATCAGCTGTGTGCAAGGCAAAGACACTGCTGCTGTGCTATCTCTCTGGCCTTTCTTTCATAATCTTATTATGGTCCTTGTTCCTGCTGAAATTTCTACTCAACTGAAAAAGTTCAGTTTCTAGCTGCTAATGTTGGCATCATTCAGAGCCTTATCAGACTTCAGTTTCTGTATCTTCAAAAGAGCAGCAGTCTTCACACTTCTGAAATGAACAAGAGACTAAAGACAGGATGACTTTTCTATTTTTATCATATGTTAGTTTTAATGTTTAAAGTCTTTTTACCTGAGTATTTGCCTGTTATAGAATCTTAAAACAGTGAAGAATCACCTTCTCAGCACTAGGAACGTATTTTTCCTGATAGATTCTGCCACCTAGGAAATTAACCTTATAATAACCTACACACTTTTTTCTCAAACGGGTTTCCTTGTTCCTGCTTCTTTATGGTTATAGAATTTTTTTTATTTTTGTACAGTTCCTTGGAACTCCTTTTTAAACTACCACAATAGATAATTACAGATTTAACTCACAGAAGCTCTTAATTTATAATATGGCTCAGTTTATCTTTCAAAACTATATACATTTATAAATGAGTTTTCTGTATATGTTAGTGCTAATATTTTGACTCTGGTCACACATAGAGATCATGTATATCTAAAAGTTACAACAATATGGGAGCCGGGAGGTGGCGCAGGAGGTAAGGTGCCTGCTGCCTTGCCTGCGCTAGCCTAGGACGAACCATGGTTTGATCCCCCGGTTCCCATATGGTCCCCCGTGCCTGCCAGGAGCGACTTCTGAGCGCATAGCCAGGAGTAACCCCTGAGCGTCACTGGGTGTGGCCCAAAAACCAAAAAAAAAATAAAAGTTACAACAATTTAAAAGTCAAATTATATAGGTTTGGGCAGACTGACAAAGTGATGTCCAAATAATTTATTCTAAGATAACATTTTTCCTCCAAGTGTAAAAAATCACAGTCAGTAAATTCAGCTTGAGAATTCAATTTGAGAATAAATTAACTTTTTCCCTAGACATCACTCTTATTTATGGAGCTACTTACTACTGACTTTGAAGTCATTAAAATTAATTCGCCTAGTTACATTTCATTTTAGTCTCAATATAAAGTGTATTGATTCTTATTAATGAAGATTTTATTTGTTTTCCATGACTGGTAGGATTAGCCTATCATACTAAATTTAGTTTTCTGGCATTAGAAAATGAAAAAATAGGAAATTTAGACCCAGATACTTCTTAATAATGATGTATTTTCCCACTGTTGGCCTCAATAAAAAAAAACCTATTCATTTTACTGTAATGAATACTCATTAAATATTCATTAAAAACTTAGTTATTAAAATCCAATAGAAAAATGTGATGACTTATCAAAATGAGTAGAATTCTTGAGCTTGTATAGAATATTTTGAGAAGAGAAAAGCCAATATAGAACATGATTAGAATCAGAGAAGTAGAGCTGAGAAAAACAGTAAAGTGGACAAGAAACATGCCTTGAATGCGGTTGACCTGGATTTGATCTCGGGTATAGTATATTGACCCCCAGAGCCATCAAAAGTGATCCATAAATGTGGATTTTTGCTGCTGAATGTGACAGCATATCAACCACCAAAAATAAAGAATTAGATAAACTGGATCAGGTGCAAAGTTCTAAGAGTACATATTTGCATATAGGAGGCTCAGGTTGATCCCTGACATTCTTGTTTCCAAGATCACTTTCGTGAGCAATACTGAGTCCTGAGCCACGTGTAGCCTCAGAACACCACAAGGTGTGATCCCCACCCCTCAAAAGCTTAAAAGCAAACTTTTTTTTTAAATCAAGAAAGTACTATACAGAATTTCCACAGAATTTAAGAACAGAAATAAAGGGGTGAGGTAGAAAGAGAGATAAAAGGTGGTGGGAAGGACAAAGGAGAGGAAGAAATGCGAATTGCACTAACAGAATACAGCCTAAACAAGACATTTCAATCTTGCAGTTTCATTTCTTCTGTCATTGTTGGGTTGGGATATCCTTTTATACCTGCTTCTTCCCTTAAATTACTCTCAATTATGCTCCAAATTTAAATTATGCTAAATATTGGTAGTAACTGTGTACACCTGTGCTTCACTGTTGGATGTTCCTGCTCTGATGTACTTTATAAGCATTAAGGCTCTAATGAGGCTGTTTATTTGTAATTGGTCCCTATAGGAACCTGCTGCTACATTTCATCCAATTTAGAGTTATTTTTAGTTATCCCTAGAGATATGATTTAAAATACAAGACATGAAGTTGCTTATGATCCAGGAGAAAGATATATGACGGATAAATGACCATACTCTAATCTTTCCTTTAAGATTTTATGCTTAGTATTTCCAGTACTCTTCTTTGCTTCAGTGAACCACCTCCAGTCTATTTTCCAGGGGATCAAAGCAGGGAGGAGAAAGCACTCCAAGTCAAGTGTGGCTAATTATTTCCTTTCTCCTCAAATTCTTTGACATTTAATCCTGAGCAAATCAATTTTCCTGGTCTTCAGTTTAGTTATCTATTAAAGAGAAGAAAAAAAAAACTTTGTAACCTTGTTACTATCATGAGAGTGTAATGCAATAAGGGAGATTTAAAATATTTGTATTTCAGAGATAGCCAAATAAGCATCATCTGAAATACATCAAAATTAAGAAAGAGTTCTGTAGTCAATATCTTAAGAGTATGGGAATTAGAGCTCAATTTGATAAAAGTATGGTCTCTGCTAATCTTTTTTTCTGAGGTCACTCTGATGGCCATAACATTCTTTTTTGTACTGATCATTTGTTTTTGATTTTGTTATGAAACTTTAGTGCTCTTCTCTGTAAAAAACTGTTTGGATACTTTTTTGAAGGGAATGTGTAGGAGATCACTCCTCTGGGAGATTAGGAGTCATATGTAATTGAACCTAGGTTGGTCCTGTGCAAGGCCAGGACATTACCAGATGTACTGTTTGTTGATCTAGCCTTATTTTTGATTATTGCTGTTGTCGTTGTTGTCTTTTGTTTGTTTTGTTTTTGATTTGGTATTTTTTGACCTGACAGTACTTAGGGATAGTCCTGACTCTGAGTTGAGAAATTACTTTCCACAAACTTGGGGACTATGTGGAAAATTAGGAATTGAATCTGATTCCATTATGTGCAAGTCAAGTGACCCTTCCCACTGTGCTATTGCTCTGGTTCTTGGCCTTAACTTTTGCTAATTCCTTCTGACCACTGATTGTTTTCTTATAAGAAACGAGTTCTCATTCTGTACCCTTTTGCTTACTACACATCTTCCTTCCTTAATTTATTTTTCTCTACCACCAATTCTTTACCTTCCTTCCTTCCTTCCTTCCTTCCTTCCTTCCTTCCTTCCTTCCTTCCTTCCTTCCTCTTTCTTTCTTTCTGTCTTTCTTTCTTTCTTTCTTCTTTCATTCTTTCTTTCATTCATTTGTTTTTTCTTTCTCTTTCTTTCTTTCTTTCTTTTTCTTTTCTTTCCTTCTTTCTTTCTTTCTTTCTTTCTTTCCTTTGAGCTATAGTTTTATTTATTACAAATACCACATTGTTATGCAAAACCGATTATCATTAGCTTATATTAAAGATGATCAAACTTCTTTCCTTTGAATGCAATTTTACTCTTTATTGAAGAATTTCAACTAACTGACTTTTGTAGTAGTTTACTTATCTATGAAAGACTAATGTTTTATCATGATTTTGTGGTCTAGAAACTGAGAACTCAATCAATATTGGATTTCTTGTGATTCAAAGTTTCTATTCATTATCAGTTTTCTGCAAGTAAACAAAAAATGCCAAATTTTACTCTTTTCGTTTGCTTCTGATTTAGTGCTCTTATGTAAAAACTCCTATTTCCAATATATTTTGAAGAAATAACTTCCAAGTGTGTGCATATTTCTTAACTTCTCTCTAAAATCATGTGTAATAGTGGGGATTACTCTGGTTGAATTATTGTCACTCATCTTTTCTTAAAATAATTCTAAGTTTGTGTGGGTTTGTGTGCATGCGCATATGAACATACACTTATATGCACCATTGTGTGCTTGTAGAACAATACAGTGGCTGAATTTAGGTACTAAAATTATTATGTATTAAAATGGGTTTGTAGCCTTTCTTTGTTGATTTCTACTAAAAATTTCTATATTTTATTATTTGTTACATTATACCCACTTTATTAGGCATGTGAGGACTAATTCTATGATTTAAATTCTACACCATGTTTCTTACTCTCCTGTATATGAAATAAATGAGGACAGAATGAAATGTGTATTCCTTTTATAACCTCAAGAGTAGAATTATGAACTTTCCCTGACCGCACATACAGGTATCCAATCATAGAAACAGTGAAATTTAGTATTATGCCTATTCTCTAGTTGATGTAAGCAATCATTTTAATTCTTCTGAGCACATTTGGCAATATATTCATCAAAGAGCAAAACTTTGATATTTTTGGTGTTTGGTTTTGAAAACTTTTGGCATCCTAAAATTTAATCAAGGTCAAATACTAGATATAAAGACAGAAAGAAAAGAGATGACTATCTTTTCCATTTGGGAAAAATTATCACCACTTTATATAATACAGAAAACTTGTTCATTGACTAACATCTTTCATTAATCTAGCTACTATGAAAAATGAAAGAATATATGCAAATGTGTATAATCAATGAAGATTGGAAAGACAATATTTTAGCAACCAGAATCTTTTTCTCTATATATTTGATTTATAATATCACTTAAGACCAAGTGTTCTAGGCTTTCTAATATTTCAAGTAAAAAGCAAAAATATAATATCAGTGTCCCAGCATGGAATCTTTCTAGTTGAAATGCATGTATTTAAACTAAGGAATGATTAGATGCTTGCATTGTTCTTCAAAACTACATATTATTTTGATGCTAATGATAATTTTATAAGACAAATGTTTCTTTAAACAAATATTTCAATCAGATTGACGCATACTATAAAATAATATATATGTATATTATCTACTACACATTCTCTCCATCTCTATAAGAATAGAGAGCTATTATAGAGGGAGGTATTAAATAATAAATCCAGAATAGAAATATTTAACATTTATATTTGAAGAGTGACTCTATATTTGAGAAAAGCACTTTAAGCTCAATAATCTTATTGAAAAGAGCAGTGTATTTACTTAGCAACCAATTAAGCAACAAGAATTATTCTCAAGTGATTTATATTCACACAGATCAATCTTTTGATATTCTTTACCAAATTCACTTATTGATTAAGTCTTTGTAGCATCATTCCATTGTTTGAAATATTTCAACTGCATATTTTAATATACTACAATGACACATAATATCACTGCTCATATCTCTACATGACAACTGAACATGCTGACTCCAATAGCAGACTATTATATTATTGACAGCAAGAAAATTGAAAAATGAAAAAAATATATTTTAATAGCATTTTAAAGTATTTAAATGTTAAAGAAAATAGCTTTGGGAGTTTGTTACTATTGTTTTCCAAACCTGAAACCATTTTCAAACAAGCACTGAGCTCTTATTTAACTTCATTATACTCTATGTATAAATAAATACTTATAAATATATCATTCTATGTATCATCATCACTTTAAATATCTTCATTGCAATTTGTCATTGTGAGTTTCAGGTTATTCTTTAACAGCATCACTTTCGTTTATGTTTTTGGGACATTCCTGACTGACTAAGGGAACCTTATGAAGTGTCAGGAATTGAACCTGGTGCAGTGGTCCTCAAACTATGGCCCCGAGCCTGCGGGCCACATACACACTACGGGCCACATTTGTTCCCATTTTGTTTCTTCACTTCAAAATAAGATCTATGCAGTGTGCATAGGAATTTGTTCGTAGTTCTGTTTTTACTATAGTCCGGCCTCCAACGATCTGAGGGACAGTGAACTGGCCTCCTGTTTAAAAAGTTTGAGGATCCCTGTAAGGCAACAGCCCTACCTACTCTACTATTGATCCAGCTAATCCTTAAACTAATTACTGTCTGTCATTTTCCATTTTTGTTTTTCTCCATATTTGTGCTATTCTTGTTGACAAACTGTCCTACTGATATGGTAACTTCATGGAATTCTTAAAATTAAAGGCAACAGCTTTTCACATGTTCTTCACTAGATCTTTAGGCACTTGACTCTATTTATTCCTGACTTTCTTCACATTTATGTAAGATTAATGATAATAGTGAATTTTTTCTTCATCTCCTTTTGTAGCTTAAAAATTCCAAGGATCATTAAAAAGTTAAAGTGCTTATTTGGGAACAAATAACTGCTCATCAGGGTACATAGATCCCACAAAATACCCTGAGGATAGAGAAAGAACAGTTAAACTGTTCTTTTTTTTTTTTTTTTTTTTTTGTTTTTGGGCCACACCCAGTGACGCTCAGGAGTTACTCCTGGCTATGCACTCAGAAGTCGCTCCTGGTTGGGGGACCATATGGGAACTGGGGGATCGAACTGTGGTCCATCCCAGGCTAGCGCAGGCAAGTCAGGCACCTTACCTCCAGCGACACCGCCTGGCAGTTAAACTGTTCTTGATTAATGTAGCTTACCATATTATTGTCACAGCAACATAACTCTCCACTCTGTTTTTAAGTAACATTGGCACTGTTTTGTTTTTTAAAATAGCTTAACAGAATGATGGCAGTCAAGCCACATTTTTTCAAAAATGTGTTGGCATAAAATCAGTGACTAAGGGTCAGAGATAGCAAAGCTGGTAAGACACTTGGGTTGTATGCAGCCAACATAGGTTCGCTCAACTGCAACTCATATTAATTATTATTCATTAATATTAATGGAAAAATTTCCAGAATAATAATGTTGAATCAAGAAATTTTTAATCCAAAAACATTTTACTCAATGAAAATAAACATTTAAAATAAATTTAAAGTTTCCCCCCCAAAGTTATTGCTATTAATACATGTCAGGTGAACAAAGTGAATACTGAAAATATTTGTTTAGAAAATATAGAAGCTAGAGATTTTAATGAGTGTGCCTGTTTCAATTTCAAACAAGTCTTCCATTTTAATATTGAATTACCTGGAATAGCTTAATGGCATCAAAATGGAGAATCTGGGAGCCGGAGAGATAGCATGGGTGTAAGGCGTTTGCTTTTCATGCAGAAGGACGGTGGTTCAAATGCCGGCGTCCCATATGGTCCACCGTGCCTGCCGGGACTGATTTCTGAGCGTAGAGCCAGGAGTAACCCCTGAGCGCTGCTGGGTGTGACCCAAAAACAAAACAAACAAAAAAAGGGGGAAATTGGGTGAAATAGGCTAGATTTCAAACTAAATAAAGAAGAAGACAATTTGGATTCTAGTACTATTGTTATCAATGAAGTTAATCAAAAATCTCTCCAGGAATAAATGTTCAGGTCCAGATAGGTTTACTCTACCAATATCCATTCTTTCTAAACTTCTTCACAGTTTCTATGAGCCTAATGCTATTTTTGTTCCAAGAACTGACTAAAATTTCTTTAAAAATAATTTTTGACTAATATTCCTGTTTAATTTATATGGAAAATTTCTTAATAAAATACTTGAAAATACAATATAACAATAAATGCATCAAACTTTATATTCCAGGGATAAAATGTGGTTTAAATATGAAATATACCATATAAATAAAAGGAAACATAAAACCATCTGATCACAACTAGAGATATAGATAAAGCATTCAAAAAGATTTGATACGTTGGGACTTTGGGGATGGGAATGTTGCACTGATGAAGGGGGTGTGTTCTTTACATGACCGAAACCCAACTACAATCATATTTGTAATCAAGGTGTATAAATAAGGTTATTAATAAAAATATTTGAAACTTTGTAATAATAAAAGTGAATACACTGAACTAGTTAAGAGATTGATGAAAAATAGTTCAAATTATAAATATCATATGCAACAAACTAATAGCTAACATCATACTTATCTGACAAAATTTAGAACTGTCCTCAACAACCAGACACAAGACATAGATTTCTTCTTTCACCTCTATTATTCAATATAGAATTGGAAGTCCTAGCCACCGTTATTAGAACAAAATGAGTAATTATAGGAATTCAAAGTGGTAA
This sequence comes from Crocidura indochinensis, assembly GCA_004027635.1. NCBI lineage: Eukaryota > Metazoa > Chordata > Mammalia > Eulipotyphla > Soricidae > Crocidura > Crocidura indochinensis. The sequence continues at coordinate 13,791 of PVKC010029550.1, forward strand.
AGATTATCACTATTCTTGGATGAAATATTGTACATGGAGAACAGTAAAGACACCATCAAGAACTCTTAGCAATAGCATTCCTGAAAAGTAAAGTAGCCAGCTAAAAAAAAATCAATGCGGTATAATATATTACATTATTACAGATAAGCAGCGATGCAGAGAATCAAGGCATTCTATTCACAATCATGAAAAACAAAACTAGTATCTGGAACTCAATCTAACCAAGGAGATGAAAATCCTATTTAGAGTAAATTGTAAATAATATATTCCTATTTTATTGTTTGGGGCCATTTGCATTTTCACAGATTGGGCCCAGTTGGTTGCCTGAAAGACAAATGCCCCAACTCTGTACTGTAATTCTAGACCTTATAAATCATTTTGGACAGAAATAGCTTACAAGTAAATGGAATCTTACTTCTAGACTGGAAGTATCAACATTGTTAAAATAATTATCATTCTCTAAGCAATTTATATTTGCAGTGTGATCCACATCAGAATTTCCATGGCATTCTTTAAGAGTATAAAATAAAATTTGGAGCAGACTTAAAGTGTAGCTGGTAAGTGTCACCTTCTCTACACTGACGTAGGTTTTTTACCCTAAGCTTACCAGAAGTGATTCCTGACTTAAGAGTCAGGAGTAAGCCCTAAAACAGAAAGATGTGGACCAAAAACCAAAATTTTACAAAGTACTTCTAAAATTCTTATGGAATCTTAAAACTCTCAGAATAAGCAAAGGTAACTTGAGAAAAGAAGTAACCAATATATAATATATTCTCAGATTTTATAATAAAATCAAAACCATGTGGTGCTGGAACAAAGAATCTCCTATCAGTGGAAACGACTAGAAGTCTAGAGGTAAATCTTTATATATATATATATATATATATATATATATATATATATATATATATATATATATATATATAATTTAATTCAGAATTAGTGTCAAATAAAACAAAATGGGGGGAACTGACCCTTTTTTTGTCCCCCAATTCACAATACAGACCAGGCAAAGGGCCTGGGGTGAGGTGTATATGGAGTACATTTACTGTACCACCTCTTTCTATACAGTCAGTGTAAAGAACACAGCCTGTGGTGGTAAGAATTGGGAGGCCGACACAGTTCCTCACGACAGCTACAGGAAACAAATCCCATCTGGGACATCCTTAATGCTGCTCGGACACAACAAGTGCCAGCTCTAATACGATATCCTGACGAGGAAAATGGGAACAACTTGACCTAAGATCAGAATATCCTACCCCTCTAGCTGGCAATAAGACTCTTCACCCCTTGGTCCATCCAAAAACCAATAT
>PVKC010029551.1:0-15094 GCA_004027635.1 Crocidura indochinensis
ATTTTTTGTTTTGTTTTGTTTTTATGGGCCACACCCAGCAGTGCTCAGGGGTTACTCCTGGCTCTGAAGAAATCACTCCTGGCAGGCTTGGAGGACCATATGGGATGCCGGGGGCCAAATCTGAATTTGCCCTACGTCAGCTGAGTGCAAGGCAAATGCCCTCGAGCTGCACTATCGCACTGGCCCCCATAATTTATTGATCATTTATTATGTGTATAATGCTACTAAATCTTAAAAGAATCTCATCTTTTAAGAAAATCCCTTTATTCCTAAGGTTTCTTAACCAAGAAGAGAGAACAATTACAAAGAAACACAGGAAGCTTAAAATGACACATATGTTTGTATGAGCAAAGTATTAGACTCTATAAAGTATAAATATTATCTCTGTGTCAAGGCCATGAGGGTGAAATTTTGACCCTTATTTTCCTATATAAAGACATTCCTGATACTGGGACGAATCTATGCAGCTTATTTAAGCAGTATTAGAGATGTTGACACTAAAAGAGAATCATAACCAGATCATTTTAAACTAAACATTTTTGTCAACCTCTTCCAAATGGAGTTAGATGAATTCAGCATGAATGGGGAACATTCAGTTTAAAGAAGTCAATAAAAGAAGACTGTGGCTGTACTAAACTCTCCTTGCTTTCTTTCCCTTTCCTTCTCTCACCATTTTTGAATTGTAAAAATCCACCCACGCAGGTCTGATCAGGAAGCATCTAGGTTTAATTAATATTAATTACACCTAACCATGTCAACGATGCTCTTATCTTTGTTCTGTTAACTTTTGCTAATAAAAAACAGAAGGAGCTGGGTCAGTTCTCTCTACGAGGCTACTCAACCCCCTGGTCCTTATGCTCCTTCTTCTGTAAATTTGTTAGTTTTTGTGCAATGCCCTTGCTTCTGACCTGTCCATTCTGGGGTTGGAATGAATATGATGAACTGCTATAGCTAACAGAAAAAATAAGATCTAAGAAGGAAGCTCATGAGTAGGATCTTTCAACTAAATATTTGAGTAGATTTTTCAACACTATACTTCACCCAATAGAGCAGTAGAGACTAGAATTTCACACACTTTTTGTATTCTAGAGACTAGAATTCCACCTCTTTTTGGTGGGAGTGGGGTGGGACTATGTTGTAACCGGTGGTACTTACTTTTGGTCATTTAATCAGGGATCATTTTTGGCCCTGTTTTATGTCAGAAACCATATATGGCGAAGAGGACAAGCAGTGGTTAGTTTACATGCAAGATAAGTCCCTTAAATTCTGTACTAACTCTTTGGTCCAAGTTGCCTTTTTCCCCCATGAGAATAAGAAGCCAATAAAGATCCTGAAATATAGAAATGGGAACTTTTATAAAAGTTTCTTCTTATTTCTGAAAAAAAAAAAAGAAGGAAAAGCTATTCAAGGAAGTGGGAGGTTGGAAAAGAGGAATTCTCCCTCTTTGAATATGAGGATAGGGGATGGTGATAAATGACTTTATTTCTTCTTTGAATTACTTACTGGATGGAGAAGGGGTTCAAGACTCAGGGATTTTTTTACCCCAAAGATTATGTTATTAAGGACCTGGCTGTTTGTTCACTAGGGGATTTATTCCTTCATTTGGAAGAAACTTCCATAGCCAATGAAAGGGGTTAGTAGGCATCCCAATATTCCAAAAAAAAAAAAATAAGCAAAAGCCTACACATTATTTTTGGTATTATCTTTAATAAGCAATATTACATTTTGCTTTTTAGAGTAGCTTATTTCTTTTTTTATCAGCTCTTCCCCAAGTTCCTTATAAAATGTTCTATACTAATAGGAGAATGAGCTAATATTCTAGTGAAATTAAACATTGATAGAAAGTTTTTAATAAAATGAAAAAGTTTTATGAATTTTGTGGATATAAAATATGGTTTTATATAAGTTCTCTATAAATCACTAGTTTAATCCAGATATATATTTCTATTTGCTTATTACTAGAGGTTAATATGAAATTTAATATACATTTTTCTTATTTTCTCTTGTTATTGCTCTGTGACTAAACTGTGTTGCCCATATTTCACTCATTTTTTTGGTTTGTGTTTGGGCCACACCTGGTGATATCGGCTCAAGTACTTCTCCCTATGCGATCCTTGTGGTCACTCCTCTAGGTTATCTCTGGGACCATTTCCTCCAACTTTTTAATTATTCACTATGAGTTACAATGTCTTTTGGGGGAGTGAGGGAGGGTTGGAGAAATGCCTAACCATTTTCAGGGCTTATTCATGACTCTGTGCTCAGGAATTACACTAGGAAGTGCTCAGGGAACTATCCATGCTTTAGGGATCAACTCCAGGTCAGCCACATGCAAAGCAATCACATTTCCTATTGACTGTCAGACTCCCAAATACCCTTAATAGTAGTGTTTCAGGCATGTAGTGTTGCTCCACCTAACATACTACCAATGTCATCTCTCTCCACCACTGTATCTAGGTTCCTTTTTCCCACAAACTCTTTAGCATACTCAGTTCTCAATGCCTGTCATCAATACCCATTGTTGATTATCTTCCTTAGACTCCAAATATGAGATATTTTGTATTTGTACCTCTCTGGCTCACTTTACTCAGTTTGGTACATTACAATTCCAATCATTTAACAGTAACCTGCAAGATTTCATCTTTTCTTATAGCTGGGTAGTAATTCATATTCCTTTATATTTATACACCAAAAATTCTTTGTTTACTCATTTGTTCTTGTCATATCTTAAACACTGTGACTAGCTCTGTAATGAACATAGGAGTGCAAAGACTTTTCCAATTAAATTCCAATTAAGTCTAATTAAAAACCTTTTCTGCTTCATTTTCATTTCATTTATCTTTTCTTTTTTTTTCTCCTCTGCTTCTTCAGTCTTCTCTTCTTTCTCTTCCTCTTTCTCCTCATTCTTTCCCCCTCCCTCTTTTTTCTCTTCCTCTTCCTCCTCTTTTTTCTCCTCCTCTTCCTCCTTTTCCACATTCTCTTCCTCTTTCTCCATTATATTTTCATAGAGGCTGAATGAGAGACATTTCCGCCAACAATTTATGGGGGGTTCTGTTTTTTATTAGCATCTTTGCTATCACCGTAATTTTTACTGTAACAGTTATTTTTACTATTGAAGGACACATTGGAAGTGCTCAGGGACTATGTTTTGTGCTCTGTGCTTGGGGTTGGTCTCTTTGGAGCTCATTGTTTGCATAGTGCTGAGGATAAAACTGTAGTTTCCTGTAAGCAATGCATCTACTCAACTCTTTTAGCTATTTTGGCAGTATTTCTATTTTTTTTGATGTTTACTAATCTCACTTGCAAAAGTGATGATTTCTCATTGTTGTTTTATTCACATTTTCCTAATAATTGGGGTCGGAGTGATAGCACAGTGGTAGAGCATTTGCCTTGCAACTGGCTGACTCAGGAGAGACCAGGGTTTGAATCCTGGCATCCCATATGGTCCCTCAGCCCTGACAGGAGCAATTTCTGAGTGCAGATACAGGAGTAACCCCTGAGAGCTGCAGGGTGTGGCCCAAAACAAACAAACAAAAATATTCCTGATAAATATCAATGAAGAACACTTTTGTGTACATTTTGACTACCTAAATGTCATCTTTGAGGAAACATAGGACCATTTGCCTCACTCTTTTAGTTTGTGTGTATTTTATAAATCTTGGATTTTAGTTTTTTTTCAGGTTGCAAAATATTTTTATTTTAGTCTACTCATTGTTTTTTTCACAATGTAGAAACATCTTAATTGAATGTGTTCTCATTTGTTTATTATTGCTCCTGATTTCTGGTCTCTGACATTGAGTTATTGAATATACCCTTAGAATCAATATTATGGAAAGTTCTGTCAACAGTTTTTATTTGTTTTGTTTTGGGCCATATCCAGCACTGCTCACTCATGGCTGGGATAGAGGGACCATATGAGTTAAAGTGATTGAACTGGAGTTGGCCATGTGCAAGGCCCTATTGCTCTGCCCCGAATCTAATTTTGAGTATAGTAGCTTAAAAACCATTCACAGAACATTTGACTTTCTTTTTTATTCAAGAATTTTTCAACCTACACCCAATTATTCATTTTCAATTCCAACTAACTTTTAAAGGAAAAAAAAAACATGGCATTTTTACTGAAGTGAGAAAGTGACATATTTTTTACAAATGTTTATATTTGCATACCAAATAAAACATTTTAGCATTTCTAGTACTATAGTTGACATGACTTCCATTTAACAATTCCTTATTTTGACAATTAACTTATATTTTTACAACCATTGGATTATATTTTATTATTGGTCAACAATACCTATAGAATACAGAAACTGACAGAATGTAAATACCACTCCCCAACTACATGGAAATTAATCTTTTTGTATTTATCTAATTTTTGTTTTATATACAGATTTGTAGGACTCATAAATACTAAGTACTCAATGTTGTATTCTACCACAGAATTCAATGTTACAGTACAGTTTTTTCCTGAGAAATGTAATAATTGATTCTAAATTCTTTATTATAAGTCCTGCCATGTCCAGTATTCATACTATTATCTTTTTCATCATTCTTCTACCTGGAATTAATTAGATTGGTTCTATAAATGATTGTTTCAAAAATCAGGTTTCTGCTAGAATAAATTTTAAGTTATGAATTATAGGAGAGCTTGGCATAAGCATAATCAGCTGGGAAACCAGTAGGCATACTTCACACGTTGATAAATATTTGCAAAATTGTTTTCCCAAGAAATTTACATCAATTTAGCCTCTGTAGATATGGAGAGTGCTTATCTTTTAATACTCTGGAGAGTCTCTGATATATAACTTCATTTATTACTTTGTTTTTAAATCTCTGTTATATTAACTAATAGCAATTTAAGGACCTATGAAAGGATAAAAATGTGTCCTCTTGGGACACAGTTATAGATATGACCCTTTTTCATAGAAGGAGCATTTATGCTTTATGAACAGTTGACCTATTGACCTTAATAATCTGGGTAGGGATAGGCAGACCTGAAGACTCAGTAGAACAGGAATGACCCAATATCACCCTGGCTATGTGCTTTGTGTGAGTCTAAGACTTAACGTGGAACAGTGGCTACCGACCTTCTCCCTAGTGGTCCATTTTCTCTCTATCATTTCTGTGATCCTTGAGCAGAAGAAACCAAAGAGAAGCAACCTTGCCCAAAGGCTTCTGCTCCAACTCCAGTAGACAGAGTGACAGCTGTAGAAAAGTCTCTGTAGTGATACACATTCTTGACCCATGACTCCTCATCTGTGGGTGGACCCACACTGTTTATTGGTTTGATGGTTTATTGGATTCCATTGTTTATGGGTTTGATGGTTTTAGGATTCCATGGGCTCCACATGCCTATGACTCTGTGGGCAGCTGGACCAGCTCTTCATCTGGAACTCAGCAGAGATAACTGGCTGTGATAGGGACCCATTGATGATATGATGGTTTTCTGTGGAGCTAAAAGAGGAATGTGAGGGGTATAGGGAATTGGTCTTCTAAGAAGCCAGGAGAGTCCATGCAGTACCAGTATGGAGCCATGTGGTGGATCAACTTTCTGGCTTGACTCATGAGGACCCTGCTGTGACATTCACTGAAGACCAAGCCAAATGGCCCTGGTGTCTCATTTGGCTCTACTGAGAGGGAGAACCCCCAAATTGTAATCTCACCTTCTGGGACTTGGTTGATGAGTCTGCCTGGGAATCTGTGTCTTGTCTGAATGGCTGGGCCAGGAGCCACTTTGGGGGCACCCAAGGCAATCCCAACTGTGAGTTTTAAGATCCTTCCTTCTTGCTATCTCCAGTTAAAGTCAATTCTGTTATCACCTATGTGAGAGAACCAAGTGAGGTGATGCCATGGGTCTGGTCAAATAACTCAGGATGAAGATCACTCTCTGACCTCTGACCCTTGACTCTTAACATTGGAATGACCTTTAAATCTGTGATTACTGATCCCCAGGGCCTTTGCCCTCCCACTGTATTTAATCTGTAAATATTGATCTTTCACTTTACCAGTCCTGAATTTTTGAACCCCAGAAGTCTCCCTGATCTTTCCTATAGCATTTTTAATATTCTGATCTTTAATTCCACAGTTTCTCTTGATTGGATTCTCAATGATGTGAGAGGTTCAGATGATATTAAGCTACACTCCGTGTGGCTCTCAGTTTGCTCTTTGTTCTGTGCTCAAGATATCTCCTGGTTGTGATCTGGGATCCTATGCAGTTCTGGGGATTAACTCCAGGCCACCTGTGTGCAAAACTGTCCAGTTATATTGTGTCTCTGGCCATCTTCACATCTAAGCCCACTTTTGTGGAGGGATCAGGGGTCACACCCAGTGGTACTTAATGATTATGTCTGGCTCCAGAATTAATCGTATTTAGCTCACTTTTGACCCTTAATTAAGGCTTTTGAGAATTTGAGACTGGAGTTCAAGATCTTCCCCTGGAGTGTTTGTGAGTTTTCATGGAGCTCTAAGTAACCTCTAATTCTACAGGAAACACTATTTAGAGTAGATTTAGATTGATGGTTGAGAAATTAAAATAGGATATACAGGGAGAAAGCTGGTAGAGAAAGAGAAAATGTTGAACTCATTCTGTCTCTTATTATACACTGTGACCAAAGCCATGTAAGTGGAGAATCTTCTGAATTGATAAGAGAAAGATACCCCAGGAATTGAATGAGAGACATACTCTCAATGAAGAGCTTACTTCTTAAAAGTAAGGCCTCTCTATTGCCCCTCCAAAATCCTCAGTCACAATTTGTTTATCATAAACTAAGTTTTAAAAATGTTAATGAAATCAAATTATGTTTCTAATATTTATACCTCATGGTCAAAATTTTAAGCAATTTACAGAAACTTCTTGTATTGGCAAATGACTGGTGAAAAGGTCTCATTCCATGTTCATAAATTATGAAATCAGATTACTTTAGAAATCCTAAGCAGTCAAGTATAATATCATAACAGCATAAAAATGTACTCTAAAAGCTATATATATTAATGACTTAGAAATTATTTGCTACTTAGTACATGCTTTTATTGCCAAGTTATGCTAGTTCATGGCTAGTAAAACAGGGCTGTACAAAAAATGATTGATTTCCAAAAGAGAATATACTTTTTTTTTTTTTTTTTTTGGTTTTTGGGTCACACTTAGTGACGCTCCTGGTTATGTGCTCAGAAATTGCTCTTGACTTGGGGGACCTTATGGGACACCGGGGATTGAACTGAGGTTCGTCCTGGGTCAGCCTCATGCAAGGAAAATGCCCCACTGCTGTGCTAGCGCTCTGGCCCAAGGGTATGCATTTTAATTTTATAATTTTATTTTATTGATATTCTTGCCATTAATAGATATTTTATTGATATTCTTGCCATTAATATTTTTAATTATTTTCTTGACTCTGTCTCATGAAACATTGTGTAGATAATGTGGTCAAAGGGATAGATTTCTCTCTGAGAACTACTCTTCTATTCTCTTAGAAGATTTTATACTTTGCTTTTTCTGTGATGTTGAGCCTGCTGATTCCCTTGCTTGTTAGAAATAAGAGAAGAAAATTTATATATGTGTGCTTTCATTATCCACATAGATGCATCTTCTGCACACATATATACCTATGTGTATATGGCCTCAGGTTATTTGCAAATGTGTCCTCTGACCTTGTTTTAAATAATTATGTCTTGAACAATGGTTTTTCAGAGAAATGCCAGATTCATCTAGTAATAAAAACTACCAGAAGGATAGAAAGGATCACAAATAGAAATAGAGAAGAAAACCTCATCACTGAGGTTCTCAAAACTGAGAAATGAACACACACACACACACACACACACACACACACACACACACACACACACACACACACACACACACGAAAAGTTTTCTAGTTACAAGAGGATAGGGCATAACTTTTAGCTCTTTTTTCCATTGATTACAAAAACCACTTTTATTTCCGTGCTTTGTAAAGAAATCTATGTCTATATTGGAGTGAAGGAAGCACTGCTCAGTGTTTTATGGATATGAGGGAAGTAGATTTAATAGCAATATTTCTGTAATTTTTCTTTATATTACCAAAGCTTCACTGCAACATTTTGAATAGTATTTTATTTTAAGCACGTTGGCTTATTTTCTGATTCTTAACATTTCTCTGAAAAAAAAAAAGTCAGTGACACCGATGACCTCATAAAATACACATACAGTGTATTTTTCAGTGACATGATTAGAATTGCTTCCCAATTGACATACATTGATTTTCACAATGGTCTAACATATTTTCCAACTTTGGTTGCTTGGCTTTGAAATTATCACAATCATTAAAAAAAGAAATTGAATTGCATCTCCAAAGCTCTAGTCTAGGAGTCAAACCATTTTCTGAGATTCCCAATGGAGAAACAAAGGTGAAGAGAGAATGACTTTTTGAATAGAAGTTGTGAGGAATTTAAAATCCTGACTCAGTCTTGTCTACACCCCAGTTGCTGAATTCCACTTTGTTATTCCACTGAAGTGAATCTGGTGTTTATTGATCTGACATAAATGCCTGAGGCATGAGCCAGAGAGGAAAGAAGGGTCATCGGTTGTTAACTGCTCAAATAGTAAAGTAGTGATAGTTCAACATCTTGCTTTGATGGCTCCTGTGTTTACTATCCTTCAAGCACAAAATCTAAAGACCATCTATGGGTTTCAGAGAATGTGGACTTTTACATGGGACTGGAGGACTTTACTTATGGTGTGATTTTACGTTGTTATTTCAGACTCTGAAACCTAAGGTTCATAGCTTTCAGAGAATCTTGTGAAGTTGAGGACACAGGCATGCAGCTCCAGTAGAAGTGACATAATTTTAAGGTCTCCTACTGTCTCTCTGTCCTGGTTCTACATCCATGCCATCAGCTTTACCTGAGCCCTTATAAATATTTTTTTCTTTCTGGTTTCCTAAAAATCAGTTCCACTTCCTGAACCCATGATCAAGTAGATAATCATCTCTTTCCTTCTCTTCCTAGGATATGTAGGTGATTATAAAATTGCCTACCTGTAGACTTCTTTATAGTTTACTTGTTTTCATGGCAATATGAGGAATTTGTCTCTTAGGGGATGGAGAAACACTCAGCTATACTAAAGAATGACTCTTGACTCTGTGTTTAGGAATTCTCTTGGCAGAACTTGAGACGCCATTTTTTTGGTGTTAGGACTCTCACCTAGATTGACTATATGTAAGGTAAGCACCTTACCTGTTGTCCTGTTGTACTATCTCTCAGTTTCATCAATGGTCTCTTTTTAAGGTGATTTTGGATAGAAGGTTCCTGACATCAGTTAGAGAATCAAAGTGTTTTTTCTTGTGAATCTAATTCATAGAACCATCAAAATTCTACAAGGTTAAGGTGGAATGTAAATGGTAGAAAGCCTGTAATTGCTCCCTTCCTAAATCTAACTCCCTAGCTGTTAGTGCATCATCTCACTAAAAATATGAATTAAAAATCTACTTAGTGTCCTTTTCTGTCCTAGATAAGGGGTACAATCATTAAGACCTTGCTGTGCTATCTAAGGTGACAAAGCAGTGACAACATCAAATTCAGAAATGCCTCCAATGTGACAGGTGTGTGATAAAGAAGGCTGAAGGATGAATTCACACAACTGTTAAAACTGGAGAAGGCACATATGTGTTGCTGACCCATTTGCATGATGTCCCTATGCATGTCTCGAGCATCTCTCCATTTGACATGTGGACTTTAATTAACACATTCATTCTCTCAGTCTGGAGTGTAGACTGGGTCATGTTCTCTGCCTTTGAAGATGCCTACATTCTCTCCTGAGTTTGTTGTTCTCTTTTTCTCTTTCTTTCCCTCTCCTTCCTCAGAATTTCCAAGTGAAATCAGATTTTATTTTTACTTGTAGTTCCAATTAATGTTTTGGGGTGTAGATTGGGTCATGTTCTCTGTCTTTGGAGAAGCCTGAATTCTGTCTTGAGTTCATTGTTCTCTTTTTCTCTTCCTTTCCCAGCCTTCCCTCAGAATTTCCAAGTAAAATTATATTTTACTTCCAAACACACTCTAGTAGTTCCCAATTAGTGTTTTACCATTCAAAGTTTGGGTAGGGTAGGTGAAATAGTTGCATTTTTCTTTTTTTAGTAGGAATAAAAAACATGTATTAGGAGCTGGGGTTGAGCCCACAATTTCTGGTTTTAGAATTAATTAAATAAACAGCACCTATGGTGTGTGAGGAGGAGAGCAGTGTTTTCTATTCCTCACATTAAACAGCAGCTGTGTCTTGGCTGGGAGAAGATGATTCTCTTCAAGCAAGTATATGGACTCCAACACATTCGCATTTTTGCAAAGCAACCTTGAGGGTGTTGACATGGAGGGGATCTTGTAAGGAGTATACCCTGAAATGACAGTTCCAAAAGCTCTATGGATGCCATGGGAAAAGAGCTTGGGTATGGGTTGAAGGTTGATTTCTGACTGATAGAGACCAATGACCTTAAAAACAATCTTGCTCCTCTGAGATGCATAGTCTTTCTTATCTACTCTTCCATACAATAGAAACAGATTAAACCAGATTGAGCACAATTGTGTATGTCAAATTCTGCTTCTACTACTACCTAGGGCATAACCCATTTTCCTAATTGGAGTTTGAGAGGTGAGGTGGAATGCATTGTCTCATACTTGAATCAAGAAAGGAGAATGTGGTAAATAAATAGCAAAGATATCTGCCACTCAGAGAACATCACAATTTCCATTCTGGACATGTTTTGTTTGAATTACCTCAGGATAATCAGGTGGGGATGGTCCATAGACACCTGGCTATGTGGGTGTGTGGAATGCTTAAGGCACAGCTGGGACCACTTCTGTAAGGAATATCCATTGCTCCATTCTTTCCTCTCCACTGAGACTTGTTTCCATTTTTAGCATGGAACAGTATTTCAAGGAACACCCTTAACCCTTTCTTGACTTGATTTTATGTTGATAGAGTTGAAAAACATTAACTCAACCTCGTCTTTGCCTCTTCATCTCATCTTTTCTCCCCTTATTCCCTCCTTTCCACCTTCTCTTTCCCCCTCTGCCCTTCTCTTTCCACTCCCACACTCACAGGTTAATGTGTGGTAGACAGTTCTGTCTTCTCTTACTTCATCAGGTCATCTGTAGGGCAGATCTTCTGTCTCTCTGGTAGTTCCACACAGGGGAAGGTAAATATTGTTAATGTCAGATGCAAGTATATTTATCCAACAACTCCTGTGGATTTCAGTGTTTTCTTTCACAATTCAGATAAAAAAGTAATGATTGAATAGTTCAACAGCCTAGTGGGATGATTTCTATGAAATCATTAGGATTGAAGTGATCATGGGAAACAGGGTGAGTGTGCTTGGAATGTCTGAGTCTTTGAGGTATTGAGGAAAGGAGGGTCCTAGTCTCTGAGATGGGCAGTGACTACCTAAGTGTAGAAAGGGAGTAGCAGAGAAGTTCTGAAGCTGAGACCATCAACTGGATCTCTAGAAGCACAACTGGGCTAATCCAGCTTCTAGTTCAAAACCCAAACTAGGATAATGTAAAAATAAAACCCAAAGTGATCTGTAGTTTCTGTCTATTTTTGGTTATTGAACTAGTGGTACTCAGTACCTAGTGGTGAACAGGTAACAGCACACAGTGTAACTCTGTACCCAGTGGTACCAGGCTAATTCTTGGTTAGACTTCGGGAGTGGGGACATGATATATTGGGGACTGGAAATTAAAGGTGGAGAGTAAAGCTGGGCTTAAAGTCAACTCAGAGACTATTATTCAGGTTTGAGAGATTACTATTGTTTATTATATCTATATATTTATAGAGGTACTTTTTCAAAGGGGAGTGTTTGGGCCACAATCAGTGGTACGTAGGGATCCAACTGGGAAAAGACACTCAACAGTGCTTTAATTCCTCTACCACCATTCTAGGTTTGCAATAGAGACCAAGTGCTCTCAAGGCACCCTGTCTTTTCAAAATTATGTCTCCTCACAACTAGCACTGATATAACCCTGATCAGAAGAATGTGATCAGGCCCTTCAGAGTCCTTAAGATATAATATTGAGGCTGTCATGATGTTGAATACAGAGTTGGACACATATGACCAAGGCTGATGCTTGTAAAATATAAATTACAATCAAAAAACACAGATAAGAAAAAGATCAATAAGAAATAGCAGTGATTATTATAAAAAAATAGTTGACTTTTCTTATGTTAGAGGTAGAGAAAAGTCTTCAAATATTGTATTCACCAGATTACGAGATGCACTGAGATAGGGCAACCAGATGTAGGGGACTCGGAGACTAGTTGATGGAAATCCTCTCTTTGATAGGCACCATTCTTTAAATGTCAGGAAACATAGAGGCCTTCACGGACTTATTAAGAGACAGAAATTAGAAAGAAAAAATGGAAACGTGAACTCTCAATTTGCGAGTAAGATCTATGGAATTTGAAAGTAAGGCATAAGCTCTAAGCAGGATTATCAAGACAACACATCTTTCCTCTCATTTGGGTCTCATTCTTGATGTTCTCCTTCCTGAGATGTGTCTGACATTTGATGTTTTTCCAGATTACATGTTCATGTAGCTAAATAATGTTATATCCATATAAATAAGAATGATAACATGACATTTATTTGCCACAAAAGTGCATAGAATTCATCCTTCAAATATGTTTTTTCGAATCTTTTTACATTAAAAATTTGCATTTTCCTATTACTGATGATGAGACTATGGCCCAGACATGAATTTATTTTTTTTTTGGGTCACACCCGGCAGTGCTCAGGGGTTACTCCTGGCTCCATGCTCAGAAATTGCTCCTGGCAGGCACGGGGGACCATATGGGGCACCGGGATTCGAACTGATGACCTTTTGCATGAAAGGCAGAAGCCTTACCTCCATGCTATCTCCCGGGCCCCAGACATGAATTTATTTAAATGACTTTGTCAGAAGCTACAGAGTAGTTTGTTTTTTGTATTCCTTATTTGGCAAAACAACACTCGAAGTTTTAGACTTTCTAACTGAGACATTCTTGGTTGATGGCACTCATTATATTAATATTTGTGGGTATCTGAGCAAGAAAAGTAGGAGTGTATAGATTGAGACAGGAATATGAAAGGAAGCAGAGCTCCTATACCCAGCTTTCATATCCTCAACAATGATCTTTAGGCATACCCACTTTCACCTAGTTTGTTCTTATCAAATAGAAACTCTACAAATAATATGGAAGCAATAATAAAATTGAATATATTTCCATCCTTTCTGACATGATCAGAGATATGGGTATAAAACATCAAGACACTGATATGGATTATCAGTGTCAGAACCTACAGTTAGATTTATAAATGGCAGAGAGCAAGATTACAGTTTATGAAGAATCATCACTCACCCAGATAGAATAAGTATAGGAGAACCTCACAGGTAGCCCTGGAGCAGCACCTGGGCAAAACTTGTCATTTTATGTATACACAATGGTCATGAATTGGGTATGACCAACAACTTCCTATTGGTGAACGCTACAAATGGCAAGTCAACTAAAACTGATGAGAACACTGCATGGAACAAGACACTGGGAATTAAAGAGAAACCCTTATTGGCTTTCCCCCAAACACGCATATACAAACAAACACAAAAGGAACATTTCTTCAGGGATTTATTAGCATGATGGAAGAAGTCAGCTGGTAATTTCTCAGCCTCTTCCTTTTCAGAGAAGTAATGAATTTTAATTAGAGATGAAGACAGCTTTCCACCAAGGAGGAGAGAGCAAAGCAAACAGAAGCATCAGTGTGCATAGGGAACAGGTAAAGACCCTTGTTATCTCTGAATTAATGGGCAAGGCTCTTTGCTCCTGCTATTTTTAAATTCAAAAAGAAAAGCAATAGTTGAAAAAAATAGTGCTACTGATAGTAGAAGAAAGGAAGGAGACTGGAACCTAAGTTAAAGAGTAGGGCATTCCGGTCACAACATCAAGACATGGATTATCCATCCTGTTTTATCAACAGTAATTGATGGTGACCAAATTAAAAAAATGCTTACAGTATTGAAAAATAATTCTCTCTCAAAACCAGAAAATGTTTAGGAGGGGCCTGTATGAATAGGTAATTTTATTTCATTTTCTTCAGGTATTTTAATGAAGCCCAAGATGCATTATTTTGGCTATCCTGGGAAAGTTGGGATGGGTATAAAATATCAAGATAACATGGAGTTCAATTATGGTTAATTGATGTCTTTTCCTGCTAATCCATGAATTGTGTATATATATATATATATATATATATATATATTTATGTGTACTCGAGCCCATATGTATATGCAAGTCTGTGAGAAGACAATTGGCTATGGTGTTTATGATTATCTCCAGAGTTGAATTCATGTTGTATCCTCGGCTTTGCATTTCCAGCTCTCACCCCTGCTAAGCAAAGAGATGTGATGTCAGTCTTGCATCTCTGTCCCCAGCCTCGGTCAGCAAGAGAAAGTACTCGGATAAAACTTAATCACGATAAGGGAAAGGCACAAGTTGTGTTTCTAGTCCTCTACATTTGTTTTACATAAACAGGATTAGCCGATGGCCCCAATCTTGAGAAAAACAGGACACACTTAGGATAAAGTAAGTTGCTCCCCTTAAAGTATAGTAAGCCCAGATAACATTATTCTTTTATGGAATTATTCATTTTAGCCAGTTTCAGACAACTATAACCCTGCCTCTTTCAATAAAGTTGAGACTGCTCTGATGGAATTCCCCCACGGTGTCTGTGTGCATGCTCTCACACCACATCCAAGGAACTTTCCATCCTTCCAATCTCCATTAGGAGCAGTGTTGTTGGAAGCCCTTCAACTCCCCTGAGTGCCTGATTCCCCCTTTTTAGTCGAGTTGGTGTCAGGACTCGCCAGGATGATTCAATTTAATTTTTGGAGAATACTTTATACAAGCAATTGTATGCTATACATATATAGAGAGATACATACATTTGTATTAATATACTATCTTAAATCATTGTTTAGGTACTTTGCTGGCCCAAAGTTAGTGTCAATATATTCAGGTCTGCTTTAGTTAAGATATAAATTCACATGTGAATAGTATGTTTGAATTATGGGTGTGATATTTGAACTTTTATAAGTGTGATTT
>PVKC010029552.1:0-15088 GCA_004027635.1 Crocidura indochinensis
TATAAATCCATGAATAAGTAATAGTTCTTAAGAATAGATTGGCACATGTTTTCAGTCTGTCAGTTGACCTCCCTATCCAAAAGTAATATCTCTATGCCTAGTACCTATTTCTATGCCAAGTGTGGCCTCCTCTAAAAGCTTGTTGAAAATGCAATTCTTATGTCCCAGTCTACACCTATGCAGTCTTTGCATCCCTGCCATGTGTCTGATAAGGTCTGAGAAATACTGCTGTATCAGGTCATCTTTCTATGGTTTGCTTCTGGCTCAGGTGTTCCTATGCTTTATTTTTATCTTTTTTTTTTTTTTGATGCCTTGCTTTGGATCCAATCAGTGGTACACAGGTTTAATCATGGCAGGCTGGAGATTGCTGCTGTGGCGCTGGGATGACAGTTTTAAAACAACCATGGCTTTGCAGACTCAGATATTTGACATTTTCCTGAAAATGAATGGTGACAGTGCATCTGTCTTGCAGATGCAAAGTTGATAAGACCTTCAGTTTGATCCCTGGCACTTTCACACATGCCAAAGTGTAATCCCAGCTGCTCAATGTCTTATTTTATTTTTTCACACGCTCATCACTGAATTCATTCAACAATTAAAAAATGAAATCTCACTATCTGCTACCTGGAGGGATCTTTTTGTTTTTATATTTATATTTTATTACATAATCATAATTTCAATTATTTTATTAATATATAATTGGCATGTGACATTGTATTAGTTTACAACATAATTATCAACATATAAACAATATATTACCACATTAATTTTAGTTAGTATTCATCACTACATGGTTAATTGTTTTTATGATTAAAAATTTTTTTCTTTTTTGGTTTTTGAGCCACACTCAGTGATGTTCAGGGGTTATTTCTGACTATGAGCTCAGAAATCGCTCCTGACTTGGAGGACCATATGAGACGGCCTGAGGATCGAACTGTGGTCTGTCCTAGGTTCACGTGTACAAGGCAAAATGCCTTACTGCTCACGCAACCGCTCCAGCCCCTAATTTTTTTTTTTTTTTTTTGGTTTTTGGGCCACACACGGCAGCACTTAGGGATTACTCCTGGCTCTCTGCTCAGAAGTCACTCTTGGCAGGCACGGGGGACCATATGGGATGCGAGGATTCGAACCACCTTTGATCACGAGTCAGTCGCTTGCAAGGCAAACGCCCTACGGTTGTGCTATCACTCCGGCCTGATAATAATTTTTTAATAATATATTTATTTAAGTAATATGATTACAAACATGTTTGTAGTTGGGTTTCATTTATAAAAAAGAATACCCCCCCACCAATGCAACATTCCCTCCACCAATAACCCTCTCTTCCTCCTCCCTACCATCCCGTGTCTGTATTCGAGACAGGCATTCTATCTCTCACTGGTTATCATTGTCATGATAGTTGTTAGTGTAGTTATTTCTCTAACTGCAATCACTATTCTTCGTGGTAAACTTCATATTGTGGCCGATCCTTCCAGCCCTCATCTCTATTGTCACTGGGTATTATTACCTTTTATTTTTTTTTAAATCTCACAGATAAGTGAGACTGTTCCATGTCTATGTTTCTCCCTCTGACTTATTTCACTCAGCATAAAAATTTCCATGTCCATCCAGATATAGGAAATTTTCATGCTGATGGCTGCATAGTATTCCATTGTGTATATATACCACAGTTTCTTTAGCCATTCATCTGTTTTTAGGCATCTGGGTTATTTCCGGATTCTGGCTATTGTAAATAGCGCTGCAATGAATATAGGCATGCAGAAGACCTTTTTGTGTTGTGGTTTTGTGTTCCTAGGGTATATCCCTAGGAGTGGAATAGCTGGATCATATGGGAGCTCAATTTCCAGAGTTTTGAGGAATAGACATATAGTCTTCCAGAAAGATTGGACTAGACAGCATTGTCATCAGCACTGATTGTTCTTGTCCTTTGTTATGTGTGCCAATCTCTGTGGAGTGTGATGGTGCCTTTGATTTGATTGCATTGTTGTTTTGATTTGCATCTTCCCGATGATTAGTAACATTGAGCATTTTTTCATGTGCCTTTTGACTATTTTTTATTTCTTCTTTGAGGAAATTTCTGTTCATTTCTTCTCCTGATTTTTTAATGGGGGTAGATTTTTTTCCCTTGTTAAGTTCTGTCAGTACCTTGTATATCTTTGATAATCGCCCGTTATCTGATGGGTATTCGGTAAATAGTTTCTCCCATTCTGTGGCTGGCCTTTGTATCCTAGACACTGTTTTTCTTCGAGATGCAGAAGCTTCTCAGCTTAATATAGTCCCATCTGTTTATCTCTGCTTCCACTTCTTTGAAGAAAGCTGCTTCTTCATCGAAGATGCCTTTAGTCTCAGTGTCATGGAGTGTTTTACCTACATTGTTTTATATACCTTATGGTTCTGTGTCTGACATTAAGGTCTTTAATCCATTTGGAGTTGACCTTTGTGCATGGTGTTAGATGGAAGTTTGAATTCGCTTTTTTGCAGTATCTGACCAGTTGTCCCAGCACAACTTGTTGAAGAGGCTTTCCTTGCTCCATTTTTAATTTCTTGCCCCTTTATCAAAGATTAATTGATTGTATGTCTGGGGAATATTCTTCAAATACTTGAGTCTATTCCATTGATCTGAGGGTCTGTCTTTATTTAAATACAATGCTATTATAATGTCTATTGCTTTATAATACAATTTAAAGTTGGGGAAAGTGTTGCCTCCCATCTTCTTTTTCTTAAGGGTTGCATTAGCTATTTGTGGTGTATATTGCTCCAAATAAATTTCAGAGTGTTTGATGCATTTCTTTGAAAAAAATATCATGGATATCCTTAGAGGAATTGTATTAAATATATACAATGCTTTGGGGAATATTGTCATTTTAATGAGGTTAATCTTCCCAATTCATGACCAAGGTATGTATCTCCATTTCCTTGTTTTCTCTTTTATTTGTTGAAGTAGTTTTTGTTGTTGTTGTTGTTTTGCTTTTCCCTGAAAAGGATTGGTCTTCTAGATAGGTTTGAAAAAAATTCCTTAGTGAATCTATTTGGGCCTGGGCTTTTGTTTTGGGGAAGACTTTTTTTTTTTTTTTGGTTTTTGGGCCACACCACGTGACGCTCAGGGGTTACTCCTGGCTATGCGCTCAGAAGTCGCTCCTGGCAGGCACGAGGGACCATATGGGAACCGGGGGATCAAACTGTGATCCGTCCAAGGCTAGTGCGGTAAGGCAGGCACCTTACCTGCAGTGCCACCGCCCAGCCCCTTGGGGAAGACTTTTGATTACCATTTTTATTTCTTCAATAGTGATGGGTCTGTTTAAATATGCTAGATCAACCTGGCTCGACTGTGGAAGATTATAAGAGTCCAAAAATTTATCCATATATTACAGGTTCTCTTGTTTTGTGGCATAGAGTTTCTCAAAGTAGTCTCTGATTACCCTTAGAATCTCTGTATCTGTAATGATCTTCCCCTTTTCATTTCTAATTAGGTTTATTAAGTTTCTCTCTGTGAATTTTGCTAGTGGTTTATAGATTTTTAATTAATATCTTTACTTAAACACCTTGATTACAAAAAATGATTGTGATTGGGTTTCAGTCATGTAAAGAACACCCCCCTTCACCAGTGCAACATTCCCATCACCAATATCCCAAATCTCCCTTCTCCCCATCCCACCCCTGCCTGTACTCTAGACAAGCTTTCTACTTCCCTCATTCATTCACATTGTTATGATAGTTCTCAATGTAGTTATTTCTCTAACTGCACTCACCACTCTTTGTGGTGAGCTTGATGTCGTGAGCTGGAACTTCCAGCCCTTCTCTCTTTTGTCTCTGAAAATTATTGCAAAAATGTCTTTTATTTTTCTTAAAACCCATAGATAAGGGAGACTATTCTGCATCTATCTCCCTCTCTCTGACTTATTTCACTCAGCATAATAGATTCAATGTACATCCATGTATAGGAAAATTTCATGACTTCATCTCTCCTGATGGCTGCATAATATTCCATTGTATATATGTGCCAAAGTTTCTTTAGTCATTCATCTGTTAAAGGGCATCTTGGTTGTTTCCAGAGTCTGGCTATTGTAAATAGTGCTGCAATGAATATAGGTGTGAGGAAGGGATTTTTGTATTGTATTTTTCTGTTCCTAGGATATTTCCCTAGGAGTGGTATAGCTGGATCGTATGGAAGATTTATAGATCTTGTTGATTTTTTCAAAGAATCAACTTTTGCTTTCATTGATTCTTTTAATTGTTCTTTAGATTTCAACTTCATTAATTTCTGCTCTAAGCTTTGTTATTTTCTTCTGCCTACCTATTTTTTTGTTCATTTTGCTAATCACTATCCAATTTTATAAATTGTGTGATTAAGTTATTTATGTAGGCCCCTTCTTTCTTTCTGATGTGTGCTTATAAAGTTATAACTTTTCCTCTTGGTACTGCTTTTGCCGTGTCATACAAATTCTGATAATTTGTTTTTCCTTCTCGTTTGTTTTCAGGAATCTTTTGATTTCCTCGTTGTTACCTCCACTTAGGGGGGCACACACCAGTCTAATTTTCTTCCAGGTAATATCTGCCAGAAGGCCCGCTTAGAGGTCTATAATTCATGGATCCTTTGTGTGGATTGCTGGAGATATTTTCTGTTTTATCCACCATGTGGATAACCCTGCTCTCTCTCTATAACCAGGCCTCAGTATTTCTAACAAGCAAAATACAGCACCCCAAAACCCACCAAAGTCACCTGCTGAGCTCCCTTTTGTGATCGCTATCTCTCCACCTACTACCTTGAAGGTATCTGGTTTCTCTACCTGTCACTTCATATGCTAATTCTAGCTCTGATCTCACTGGTTCAATCCCCTTTCTTTTCTCCCTGGCTACGCCCCAATAATCTGGCTATTTAAGGCCCACTCAGATAAGAAAAGCTCTCTCTCTGGACCCTTCCTCACCACCGGTCACACCATGTAATTCTGTGTGGTCTCATTTATTTTTCATTTTCATTTCATATTTCATAATTCATAATTCATATTTCATCCATTTTGTGCATCCGCTTGATCCCAGTGGATAAATAATATCCATCTAAGGTTTTGCTTAGGGACTTTTTATCAAATTATGATAATAAAGTCCGCAGCACCTCTTTGATTTTATCTCCGACCCACTAGTTGTTCAGTAGTGAGCTGTTCAATTTGCAGCTGTTAAAGTTTTTCCTCTGTGTCTGTTTGTAGTTCACTTCTAATTTCAGTGCATTATGATCTGAGAAAGTAGTTTGTATAATTTCTATCCTCTTAATTTTATCGAGGTATGTTTTATGGGCTAGCATGTGGTCTTTTCTGGACAATCTCCCATTTGTACTGGAGAAGAATGTGTATCCAGTTTTCTGGGGGTGAAGTGATTACTGAGTGCAGAACCAGGAGTAACTCCTGAGCACTGCCAGCTGTGGTCTAGTAGCAATTGGAGAGATAACATAGTGAGTAAAGCCTATGGCTTACATGTGACAAGACTGATTCAATCCCCAACACTCTACTTTGTATCGTAAGACCTGCCAGGAGTGATTTCTTGAGAGCAGAGCAGTAATAAGCTCTGAACACCAATGGTGTGGTTCCAAAACTAAACAACAAAATTTAGTACTAACAGATATATACCTATGCATGTAAGATTCACTTTTAAGTACCAATCTCCATATATCAAATGTGCATACAAATAACAACATAGGTAGAATTTGTAGTAGTGACAATTCAATATTCCTTGTTTTCTTGTCTACAACAACAATTTAGGATTATCATTCAGATGTTTTATATTGGGTTTTAATATTATTTTCAGGAGTCAGAGTGATGGCACAGTGGGTGGGGTGTTTGCCTTGCAAATGACTGACCTGGGTCTGATCCCCAACGTCCCATGTGGTCTCCTGTCAGGAATGATTTCTGAGCACAGAGCCAGGAGTAATCCATGAGTTACTGGGTGTGAGAAAAAAAGAAAGAAAAGAAAAAATTCTTCATCATTTAAAAACAATGCCTTTCATTTCTTTTTGGCTTTGCTCACTCTGTCAAAGGCACATATTTTTTTTCCTTAAATACTGTTGCAAGATTGTTGTTTCATTACATTTCCATCATCTGACTCCATTGTTATTTTCCACAACCATCTTATATTCCTTAAATTTCATCTTCCCAATAATAACTTCACTGATCTCTAGTTCACAAATTTCAACTTCTTCCTACCAAAACTCTCCATCTCCTTTTCTAACTCACTTAATATACTAGCCATTTAATTCAGTTAATTTTATTTATATGCCCATGGACACTCTTTAATTTGTGGATATTATATATATATTATTTTGACCATATTGGCTTACATATCTTTCACAGTAGTATTTTAGGTACATATATATTATCATTGAATCATGGGAATTCCCATCACCAATTTGTCCTCCATCCAGCCCCATTCCCTTCCTGCAACCCATATCCCCACCCTCACCCCCCAGACTGCTAGAGTAAGTGGTCCCCTCTGTGTCTAGCTTACTACTAGTGATCATATATCTGTTTGGCCCTGGTACCTTCCCTTGTTTCCCCCTCTATTTGAGAGGCAGAGCTAGATAGTTCGAGTTATAAGGTTTTGTTTGAAGGAAAGAAAACAATAAAATGGGGTAAAAATCAAATAAGTTGAAAATGGGAAGATATATACACATATTACATGTATGTATATACATATATATATGTGCGTGTTCAAATCTTATATTCTCAAAAAGCCAGGGAAGTCAGGTGTGGGATTTGGTGACTCTCCAGGTAATAATTAGTTAATCCAGCCAATAATTCAATGCAAGGACTGCAGGATGTGATATTGCTCTTATTATGAAGTAGCAGGGATTACCCTACTCACCCCACATGATGCTCAGGGCCTCCAGGTCATAAAAAGTATAGGGTCTTCTGGTTTGCTCCTAGTGGAGCCTGAGGAAGCATGCAATGCCTGGAATTGAACTAGTGTCAGCCTCATATAAGGTATGTGCTTTAATTCTTGTTTTATCTCTCTGGTTTACAGTATTAAAATAGTTTGTTTTGTTTTTATTTTGGAGTCAAATTTGACTATACTTAGAGCTTAGGGATTACTCCTGGCAATTGCCAGTGATGGTTGCCATATCCTGTACCAGGGATCAAACACAGGTATGAGGCAAGTGTCTTACCCAATGTTCTATTCTCTGGCACCTAAAATATTTTAAAGTCTAACAAAAAATATTACTTTACCTAGACAAATAATTGAGGCTGGGGCTTTCCAAGCAGTGCTCAGAGAGTCCAGAGAGTCCCCTCCTCAGGAATTCACAGCTAAATAGCTTGCTGGTTCAGTGTGAGAGCTGCCTTTCTTAGGATATCATTTCTTTGGGTACCTTTCTTTGGGATATTCTTCTTCTAATTCCCTTTTACCACACTGAAACCTCAATATCATCATATATCAAAATGGTTTTTTTCCTCTTTTAGAAAAACAAAGAAAATAACATAATTTATAGCTTTCAAGGCAGCCCAACACATTCAACACTCCCAGAATTCCTGTAATAAAATTTACACATAAAAATGTTATCAGGACAATTTTGGATGGTCTTTTGCACTTTGGAGAGGATGAAGGTACAGAGTTCACAAAACTATGAACATTAACATAATTACAAGCATTGTTATCTTATTAAAATAAAAACATAACTTGAAAAGAAATATTAATCTCAAATTTGTATGAGTATGACATTTTTGTTCAAACAAAATCAAGAAATTGTTTCTTGTTAATCTAAAATGATATCAAATAATTATTATTTAAATCTATAATTGTAAATAATTTCTTCTAATGGTGAGGTTACCAGAGTTTATACTATTTCCCCCTTTTCAAAATAATTTGGTTCTGAGCAAAATCTGTTATGGTTTATCATCTTCAAAATTTGTTTGGATTAGATGTTCACATTTACTCACATATACTATAAAAAAACCTATGAGCAAAGGTCTACAATTAATTTTGTATATGTATATGTTCCAAATTAATGAGAATTTTTTCCTGATATTTGGGCTATACCTGGTGGGCATGAAGATAAAACCCTGATTAGTTACATGCAAGGCAAATGTCCTATCTGTTGTATTATTTCTCTGGCTCTCTAAAATGTATTTTTACTGTTCAGTTTGATTCTTGGATCCAAAACTTCTCCTTGTTATATGCTTTTCTATACAACAGCCAGATGAGAGGAGATTCCAGTGAAATAATTCTAAGAAACAAGATGAAGAAAAATATAATGAGTCATATTTAGATGCCAATAGTATCCTGTGAAAAATTCCAGTCAGTATGCCAACAATAATAATCATCCACTATTTTTTTGGTTATGGGCAACATCCATTGATGTTCAGAGCTTACTCCTGGTTCAGTCCTCAGCGATGACTCCTGGCAGGGCAAGGAAACCATATGGGCTGCCAGGGGTTGAATCTGAGTGTAAGGCTAGCACCTTTGTCACAATAAGCCTTTACTTTATTTGTTGCTGTGATTAAGAGACAGTGATGTGTATGAGGGAGCTGCACAGCCTTGAGATTAGTCAGATAACACAGAATAGGTTCATAATCTGGCTATCCCTTAATCACCTGCTGATCAGGGGCACAGTTTAAGATTTAAATGCATGTGTTTGGTATTTTAAAATCAAATAGGTAGAAAGGAATGAAGAGCACCTGAAACCTATTAAGTTTGGCATATTATCATTTCCTGGAAAACTTTGTGGAATTAGCATACTGGATAAATCTTAAAATCATCCCATTGAGATCTGGAGGGCTTTGCACCTTCTTTAGCAGTGGGGACTTCTCGATTTACAGACAGGGTGGGGACTGAGGACTTTGTAGTACAGACTTTGGAGGCTGAAGTCACTTTGCAGGTCCTACATTCAGAATGTGCTCGGGAGGACCACTTTGTGCAGGCCCCAGTAAAGCCCAGGAGGTGGCAACCACACCCCTCAAAATAAGTTCTAGGCTCTGGATAGTCTAGGAGGTATTGCAATTGGCCTCATCCTTAAATGTGGTCTCTGGGCCACGTGGCAGCTTTGAAGGGTCACAGCAACCTTTTCTCTATGACATGTCCCAAGGGATGTCACAATCACTGCGTGTTTATATTTGAGTGTTAGGAGGAAAGGAGTCAGAAAGGTGGGATATAATCCTTTCCGTTTCTAACTCTGTTCTCCGTGTCTTCTTAGCCTTTGATCTTTTGGTCTTTCTTAGCCCTAGTTCTCGAATCATGGGCAATTGTCTCAGCCACTTTTGCCACCTGCTGAGGCTCCGCTGCTATCCCTAGCTGGGGCGTAAGTTACCTCTACCCTATTTCAATCTGCAGAAACCCTGCTGAATGCTCTGACTGGAAGCACCCTGGGGCTCCAGCATCTGTCCACCGACTCTACCAGCTCCACAGGCCTTTACCATTGAACTCCCACTTTATTCCGAAGAGGCACTGTAGTTTACCACAGGCTCCAAGCTCTCCTGTGGGAATTCTTACAAATGATTGGGCATCTCAAGAGAGGCCTGTCCTGTCTGCTTGTAACTCCATGACGTTTGGAAAGCGAAGTACTTTAAGGATACTCCCTCCGGGGCGCCCTGTCAATCTCCTGCATGTGCTGTCTATGCAGTTGGTCAAACCAACAAAACTCATACCACCTCCTTGCTCAGAATAAAAAGTGAAGATCAGGCTAGAGAGATAGCACAATGGTAGAGCGTTTGCCTTGCAAGCTGCCAACCAGGACAGGAGTAACCCCTGAGCGCTGCTGGGTGTGACCCAAAAACCAAAAAAAGGAAGAAAGAAAAAAAAAGAAGACCCGAGAAGAGCCAAGAAGAGGAGGGTCGTGTTGTGAAGACAGAGCATGATGATGGCAATGGTATCACCAAACCCCAGTGGCAATGCACTTTTGAACAGCGGCCTAAAGTCCAATGGAGCCTGTTGTATATTGTATTATTGTTTTTGCTTGTGGTGCCACCTGGATCTGTGCTTCCAAAACCTCCAGTTCTTATCTAAAGTCCCAAATTTAACATAAGGTATTATTACTATTTGGGCAATCATCTCCCCCTTTTTGAAAGTCCAAGTAACTGGCACGTTGATAGCTACAATAATTTCTCCCTTTGAATCTGAATCAATAACACCTGTGGTTAATGATACACCTTTTACGTTAAGGGAACTTCTGCCCAGAATCAAACCCATTGTATCTGGGGGTAGTGGTCCCACTATGCCTGTGTGTAACATATAAAGGCATTCTCCTGGGTAAATTATAATGTCCTCTGGGCAAGTTATATTAAGCCCAGCACTGCCCACTGTGGCATGTTTTAATTCATTAATTGAGATTAATCTTTTTGGGCTGGGCCGGGAAGAATTATAGTTTGATGACTTTGCCCCTGATTTGTAAGGGCCTGGGGATTGGCCCTGCAGGTGCCAAATGGTCTGTTCGAGCACCAAATGTGGGGGGAGGTCGAACCCCTTGCTGGTGGTCTGTGAGTCCAAAAGTAACTCCCAGAGAGAAAGATTAAACCTCATTCTTCTGTCCTCCTCCTGGAGGAGACCCCGGCAACAAATCTGCCACAAATAATTTACTTCAGACAAATAAGTTAGGGGACCAAAGGTTTGGTCAAGAAAGTTTTTTTGTCAGTCTGACAACAGTTCAATCAAACCTCTGAACCAGTCATCAGCTCTGGCAAAAAGTCTCTTATGCTTCCCCAACAAGCTATTTATTTCTTTCCTTAATCGCCCCCACCTGGAAGATCCAGGTGGGACAACAGGCAAAAACAATATTACAATACACAACAGTGCCGGCTCCAGCTCCATAAATGTCCAGCAGTTCCACTGCTAAGTCGAGAAGGAAGAAGACCCGTTCTTCACCACCAGTTGTAAGAAGACCCAGGTGTCTCTGAATCTCTTGCCCCAGACCCAGCAAGACAAATTCTATCTCCTGAGGAAACTGATTCCAGTGGTTCAGTGTTGTCTGCACCTTGCTGTCACTGCCAGTGAAGCCGACAGCTCGAGGACCGCAGCCCAGCTCTCCTAGTCCACTGGTGCCTCTGTGGCCATGGCAGACACAAAGCTTTCAAATGGCCCTGCAGGGAGCATTTCTCCTCCAGAGATTGCCAGCAGGAGGCCCTGCAAACAACCCAACCACTGGAAACACCGCTGCCTTCGCCTATGGACCTGCCCCTGGTGTGGGGTAGAGGTGAAGTTGCCTTCACCTCCAAAGTTCCCTGGTTTAGATTCAACATAATTCCATACATTGATGAGTATTAAGGATCAGTCTGAGATGATCTTGAAGGGAAAAGTGGTCGATTCTGAGGTCCCAGCTGATCCTATTTCCACTCAGCCTGCTCTTCCTGCTCCATAGGTTTCTGATTTACTGCGGAGTCCCTGTCTCCAACCATCAGGAGTTGGCAGGTCCATACTGGCACCACCAGTGTTTGACCAATTTGCAAGGCCCCAGAGACCATATGTTGTTCTGCCTCCCCTGAGTCCAAATATTGATCAAACACAAAAAATCACAAACTCTCAATAGCCTTCTGTTTCTACTGATATTTTAAGTCCAGCAATGGCAATCCTGTTGGAAAGACTTCATCTCAGAATAGAGACCCTTTGCATTCTATCGCTGCCACAATAGCACTTGTTTCTCAGCTCCTCAGACCTCCAGGCATTTCAACCTCCTCCCAAGCACCATCAAGGGAAAATGAATCCTCAGTAACCATGTATATTGATACTTCTTCTCACTTCCCTACCATTCCTGCAGCCCCTCTATCTTCCAATTCTTGTGCTTCAGGGTATAGAAAGTTGGACATTGACACCATGTCCTCTTTGGTACACTCCTTTTCAAGTGTCCTTCTCTCCAGAAATAGCCATATCCCCTCTCACATTTTGGCTTCTGGTTCTGAAAACCTTCAACACTTACAGCCTTAGCTCATGGCTGCACCAATATGCTGCAATTCCCAGTCAGTCCCTTGGAACTGTCCAGTATTCATCTGGAATGAGAGATATGAAGGCACACAACAACTCTTCTCAAGGCAACCTAAGTGTAGCCCAAGCACAGCATATGAACCTTTCATCTGATGCTGCAGCTGGACCAACCAGTAGCAGTCCAAATGAACTCAGGCACTGCAGGTTTGACATTGCCAGTCAACACTTAGCTAAATCTTGGTACAAGCCCATTTCTCCATGCATACAAGTGCCATCATTAAATTTGGTAATGCTCTCAGAAACCTTACCACTGGGAAAGAACAGTACAAATTCTGTTGATGCAAGTAAGAACCAATTTGTGTTTATAAAGTCTTCGTCTCAAGTAATAACCAATTCATGATTACAAATTCTTCAATCCTGATAAATAGCCAATCTGTGGTAATAAGGTCTTCTATCCCAGTTAATAATCTGTGATTATAAGACCTTCAGTCTCACCAAAGACTAACCAATGTGAGGATATGAAGTCTTCAGTCCCAATGAATAACTGATCTGAAGTTATGAGGTCTTCAGTTCCAATTAATAATTTACCTGTGCTTGTGAGGTCTTCGATTCTCATGAAAAAGCAATCTGTGGTCAATAGGTTTCAAATCCAATGAATAACCAATCTGTAGTTATGAAGTCTTCAGTCCTAATGGTCCCAATGATTAACCGATCTGTGGTTAGATCTTTGGTCTCAATGAATAATAGAGGCACTAGGGTTAATCTACCCACTTCAAGACCACTCACCCACAGTCATCCAGAGTTCATTATGGTAGATATAAAACAAGACTGGCAACTAGCTCTACTTTAGTTCCTCCTCACCAGAGAACTACTACTATTCTCTAATGGCACAGATAATACTGAAGAAAAGAAATAGCAACCTGTCTGATAATGGAATACTTTTAGCAACATCTTATTTTGGAGCATCACCACGACTTCCTCTTCTGATATCCATTTTAGCCAGGCCTTCCATATCCTCCCCATTACCTACCTATCCCTCTTCTTATCTGTCACCTCTTTCCCACTTACTTCCTCTGTCCCATTGTCCTCTCTTTCTGCCACTGTCCTCCCTGTTCTACTTGTTGCGCCAGGCCATCAAACTGTGCCATCATTCAGGTATCAGTGTCCAGCCCATCGGGTAAAAAAAATGATTAGAGCTAGAAAAATCACAACCATAGATTTAAGAACTGTCTATTAAGATAGTCTGTTTCTTGTTAATTAAAAGTCATGCACCTCTACAGTATAAAACATACCAAAACTACTTCCATGATTGAAGAGCCTACCTAGTATGCCCTCTACCATCAGTGTAGCTGAGGAACACAATGACACAAAAAACACCCACAGTGCTAAAAACTAATATAACAGAGGACAAATGAATCTTTAACTGGATCAGAAAATCCAGGGCTCACCTAACCACACAATATCGATGGTGTGTACCCCAACAACCAGATCCATCTTGTCTTCTACACACTACACTATTTGGATCCAGATATCTAAATCCTTGTGGTCTTTGGAAGTGGATAAAACCATTCTGATTATTGGAGGACTTTGCATTCAAACTTTACAACCACATGGTAGCACAGATGGGCCTTTTGAATGACATGTAGGAGCTCCTCCATTCATATGGGGCTCCTGGGCACCTCTCCCCTTACCCTACTCAAAGGGTCAGTGGTATGATGGAGGAACACATGATAACTTTTGAGGTAAGATACTCTTGAATCAGACGCCTTGGGCCTCTTTCAACTGGAGGGACTAGCACTCTGTGTAGAGGTCTTAGTTAGAACAATTGTGCTGTGCCTACCTTGATTTTGGGCCATCTTCATTACTTGCTCAGCATTTTATAGGCATCACTGACCATTTTCTTTGTCTTTAATAAATAAATCTTAGAAAATGAGTAATAAATATACACCTGCAAATTGTAATGAAGACATACCTGTTTCACTGCAGAACTCAATCCTTTAAAGTGAAACAACAAACACTTTTTCTATGTGCTATTGGACACTGATGGGCTCAGCCCAAGTCAAAGGTGCAATGACTAAGATGATTCAGTGTAAAGATGCATGTTCATTAAGTAGAATATTGCTGAATTGACTGAACCAAGCTTTCTATTGATCTCTGAACCCAGATTTGTCAGAATGCCATCTACTAGTAGATATATGCTTTTTTGCATCCTCCTCATTTTTCTTTCCACTTTATGTACTTATACACATTTATGCATTAAGCATATTTATATAAAACTTTGTTATTAATCTGCCTCTGCTCATGTATCTTTATGTATCAACTTAGTTATAGTAGATGAACTGATATTTGAATATGTTGGACCAAACTAAAGTAACATTTCTTGTGTTCTAGTTACTGGGCTGTGAAAGTAATCACACATTCTGACTGCACTGAGGCTTCAAAAAAGGAAATTAATTTTATTCAGGGCAAGGTATTTCAGATGTGAAACTTGCTAAGTCCACTAGATGTTTAATAATGCTGTTATTCTGGAAGCCTTTTATGTCTCCTGAAACTCCTTTCAAGAATCCCGTTTTGGGGAGCCGGGAGTTTCTGCCAGCATGAGGTTTGGCAGGCTTCTGCCATGCCAACGGCCTTTTAAACCAGGCCTAGAGAGGGAGTGCGGGACTTGGGTCACCCCAGCACCCTTCTACCTCCTTCCTCCGGAACTCTAGGGCTTCACCTGGGCCACATGACTGGGCAAGCCAGCGAGGTGGGTCCAGACGACGCCCTTAAAGGTTATCCTAGGCTTTTCTCATTTCCCACCTGGCTCCGGAGGGAGGTTTGGGTGGTGGCTTCGAACTTTCGGCCTTCCAGCTCTTGAAGGATCTCTTTCCTTCCTGGGATCCGGGAGTTTCTGTCAGCATGGGGAATGGCAGCACAAGAGATTCTGGTTTTAGGAAGTCCTAGACAAGTTTCCTTAGAAACCCTATCCATTCTGAAACTGCGTGGTGGCGGTTTGTCATATTGGCAAATATTTGCCAAGGTGGATTATAAATCTTTCACAATAACGTTTTGGGGGGAGACTGAAGATTCAGCAGGCAACGCAGGGACCACATGGCTCCATGCGGTAGGCTTTTTGGCCAAGTTTAGGGGAAGATGCAGTCTCGGCTGCACCCCCACCCCCCGCACGCACGCACACACACACACACACACACACACA
>PVKC010029553.1:0-15104 GCA_004027635.1 Crocidura indochinensis
GATCTAGAACTGGAAGACTAAAAACACACAAAATTTGTGCTAAATGTTTAAAACATCATCTCAATAGTCAAAAAAAAAAAACACCCAAATGCTTATCAACAGAGGAATGGACAAACAAAATATGAACTATCTAAACTTAGTGATAAAAGAAACTTCACAGATGCCAAAGAGAGAGTACAGCAAATAGAGCTCTATAAAAACCCACACAATTAATCTTTACATGATATGTTCAGAATAATAAGATGAAAGAAATAGAATGGAAATAATTGATAATTCAAACCTACTTGGAGGTTTCTTTAGGCTGATGAAAACATCCATGATGAAAACTAGTTAACTTGTGATAGCTGAATAAAGTGTTTTCCAGGAATGTGAATTACAGCTCAATGATGTGTTACATAATCGAGAAGTATCCATCATACCCCTTACATATAATACCTTGCGAAGGGGAGGGGCTTCCAAATGGCACTCATTCACCCAGGCCAGTGATTCAATGCTAAGACCCAAGGATTTCATGCATAGGGTCACCCTCGCAGTGTTCAGGGGCCTTTCAGAGCATACTCAACTCAGGACGCCATGCAATACCAGGGGGTCAGGCACATGCACTCCCCTCCCCAACTGATGCACTATCTTCTGGGCTCCTCATTGGCATATATTTTGAAGTGGTGTCAAAAATTGAATCTAGGATCTTAAACATGTCAGACACTTCTCCAATATTTCTCAGTCCCTTCAGATATAATTTTTGCATTTTACTTCTCACATGTATGTTTCTCATTTGTAGAAAAACTGAACATAAAAGCAGAAACTCATTAAGCCTAGGTATGAGTTTTATAGTAAAAAAGGAATGAGAACAGGGTATAAGATGAGATGTGAGAGAGATATCAGTATATACTGCTTTATATAGCTGAACAGTAACATCATAGTAACATTTTACATCTCAATTTTGAAAAATAGCCAGAGAGGCCAAAAACATAGTGGAGTCAATGTGCTTGCCTTGCACACAATTTGATTGCAGACACCACAAATGTTTTCTTAGAACAGCCAGTAGTGATCCCTGAACACAGAGCCAGGAACAAGCCCTTGGTACCAATGGGTCTGCTCCCCCTCCCCCCCACACACACCCCAAGACAAACAAAATTAGCCAAATCCTGGCAGGAAATGGAAAGACTTCAAAATGGAAATAGAAATCATGACAGACTAAACTGAGTGAGTTTCAAATGAGTAACATAACCACAATGAACAAAGTGCAGAAGAAAAGAAGTAAAGGAAAAGGGCCATTTGATTGTATGGTTTTAAAACTAAACACAAAGGCAGACAAGATAGCTCCATAGTGCATGCTTGGAATGAAGGTGGCCTGGGTTCCAAAGCATGGGCTAAGAAACAAGCCCTAAAGCAGGAAGTTGGGAGAGTAGCCCTGGTGTGTGGTCCAAAACAAAGTTAAAAAAAAAAAAGGGCTACAAAAAGATACAGAGAAAATACACTCTACTAAATAAATGTGTACCATTTGAGACTGTGTATATACTTCATTTATATTAAATTCGAACAAACATGTAAATAGTGAATGAGAGACAGGCTTTCCACTGTCAGACAAAGGAATTATAAATAAGGAAAGAAAAGGGCTAGACAGCCTTGTTTTACTGAATTAAATGGGTAAGTCAGAATGATTTTGTGGATTTTGATACACCGATTCATGTAAATATGTTCATGCATGCATACATTTGCGCGTGTGTGAAATATCACATATGTGCATATACATATATATCCTAGCTTATCTGTTCAAAACACCTAGAAACAAGCACCAAATAATGAGTGCACAAATTTTGGTTTTAAAATGTTGTTTAAATAAAAGAAACCTGTATGCCCTTGAAGAAATCATAGGTACCAAGGCTTGATGCAGGAAAATATATGAAGCAGAAGACAAATATGTATGTATCCCCCAAATGATGGGGCATGTTGACTAGATGAATGAATATGAGTAACTAAAAAGACTTCCCAGTGAAATCTAGACAATTTGAGCAACAACACAATTTTAATAACTGATATTTGTTTAAAATACTGGGCAAAAGAAAGCAATTCAATAAATAAGCTGGGCTGGAGAGACAGTATGGAGATAGGGTGTTTGCCTTGCATGCAGAAGGACGGTGGTTCAAATCCCAGGATCCCATATGGTCCCCGAGCCTGCCAGAAGCGATTTCTGAGCATAGAGCCAGGAGTAACCCGAGCGCTGCCAGGTTTGACCCAAAAACCAAAATAAATAAATAAATAAATTTGAGAATGGGCAATATGAGAAAAAAATTTGGAATGGGCAAAAGACTACAATAATCATAAGATCCTCAGCATCACAAAAATGTAACTTCATCATTTTAATTAAATAACAAAATCAAACCATGGGCCGGAGAGATAGCACAACAGTAGGGCGTTTTTGCCTTCCAACCCCGTGAGGGACCGGGTTTGATTCCAAGCATCCCATATGGTCTCCCAGCCTGCCAGGGGCAATTTCTGAGAGCAGAGCCAGGAGTAACCACTGACCACTCCTGGGTGTGGCCCCCAAAAACCAATCAATCAATAAATTAAGTTTTAAGGCCAGAGCAGGGGCATAAATCATAAGGTATCTGCCTTGCGTACACTAGCCTAGGTAGCCTAGGAGGGACAGCGGTTCAATCCCCCGGCATCCAATATGGTCCCCCAACCTAGGAGCGATTTTTGAGTGCTCAGCCAGGAGTAACCCCTGAGCGTCACCGGATGTGGCCCAAAAACCAAACTAAATAAATAAACAAAATCAAACCAGTCATTTGTAGTGAGTAGGTAAAGCAATTAGATTCCATAGACTTGTAATATAACTGAAAATGTTACAACTATGTTTAAAATAGTTTGGTAATGGCTTAAAAAAGCTAAACATACACCTATTTCTAGCACTAGTGTTTCTCTAAGAAATAGGTTCCCATCATCACTACATTTTAAATTAACTACTTTACTTAAACATTGTGATTGCAAAGTTATTGTATCAGAGACCGGGCTATAGAGGCTGCTGAGGAAAAACAGCCCCCATGCATAAATCAGAGAATTGTGGCCCCTTCTATCCACTGCAAAGCTGCACAAGAACAACAGCATACAGAAACCACAGGGCAAGAAACTTTTTTAAATCACACATAATGAAATTAATCCATATGGATTGCTGTTACTTTTGGTTTGTAATTTATAGTGGTCAACCCAGGGATTCAACTTCACAGCTCTCTGAATTTACAATCCCAAACTGCTGGGTTTACTTTTGAACAGTACTTTAGATTATCTTTATTTTCTATCTCTTATAAATTCACTAGAGAATAAAGGAAAATAATCCTGAGATAATATTAACCATGATTTGAATAAGAACAAAGTTCAGAAATACAGGATGATATATCAATAAAACAAAGTGAATTAATCGCTGCTTAGGGTATGCTAACTTCAAGAGAATTTTTTACCACCAGGATCAATCCTTAATTAAGCCCAGGTAGCATTTTTCAACATTTTCATGAAAACATAAAAGATACACACGGTTCAACCTACAGTTTAAATGTAGATTTGAAGTATGTCCTTTTCCCTAAAACCCAAACCAGAATCTAAAAGACAAAGTTGTTCCTTGGTTTGGGTTTTTTATTTATTTTAGTTTGGGGCCTCATCCATGGCTCAAGGAATCATAATACATTGCTAGGTATCAAAACTAGGTAAGCCCCGTACAAGCCAAATGTTCATTTCCTGCTACCTTCTCTTTCTAGTCCCCAAGACAAAATTTTAATTAAGGTTAAAACTTATACAGGACCAGAGAAGGGGTGCAAGCGGTAAGGCGTCTGCCTTGCCTGAGCTAGCCTAGAGACGACCAAGGTTCGATCCCCCAGCGTCCCTCCAAGCCAGGAGTGATGTCTGAGTGCAAAGCCGGAGTAACCCCTGAGCATCACCCAGTGTGGCCCAAAAACCAAAAAAGCAAAACAAAAACAAAAACAAAAACCCTTATAAAAATATGGGACTGGAAAAAATTTTATTAAGTAGCACTATATATCTCACCTATGCAGGCAACAACTTCTTTTAGATTTTAGGAGCTGAATAAGGACAGTAAAAATAAATATCTGCATGATACATCTTAGTTGACACTGCTCCACAAAATAAATAAAGCAGAAAATAAAAGTGTCCCAAATGAAATGTAAAAAGTCCTCAATAACAAATTTAGGATTGAGGAGCAAGACAAAAGGGTAGAATTAATCGAAACTGTAATTTTAAGATAAGATCCAATTCAGTATCTAGTGGTAGCAGATATGAGTATAAATGAACTTGTGGAATATAATCTCTTGTCACATAAACCAGAAATGAGAGATAGGTAGGTGAAAGACAAATGAACCTTGTCAAATTAAAAGCATAACACAGATTGCAAATACAATTTTAAGTTACTAGTGGCATTTTAACAGACAAAACGAAACAAAATAAATTTGTTTAACTCAATATATACAAAATATCATTCAACATTATAAAATTAAATATTTCACATTCTTTTTCTCAAACTAAGTTTCTTCAAAATCTTCAGTACTTTACTAAATCTTAGAGGCCATATGAAGACAGTGACTTCAAGCTAGGCAGATCCTCACTTTCAGGATCCAAGACGCAGGCCACTGCAATACCACTCCAACACTGTCACGCTGAATACAAAGGCAATTAATAAAGCATAAAAAAAGTCACAGTGCAGTCTCAAAAGGAGACTGCTCTCTCTAGCAGAGGTGGGGAACATTCCTGCCACAGGCTTTCAGGAGCCAACAATATGAGCATACAGGCCCCAGGAGCCAAGAAGAAGCTTGTATTGTTTGTTCTGTCATGTTCCAAGGCCAAACCATATGACATCATGTGTTGTACGACCAGACCTTTCCCACCACTGTGAAACACTGAAGAAATCGTACAGTGGTTAAGATGCTTGCCTGGCACTCGGCTGGCCCCAGTAAAGTACTGGTACTGGTTCAAGGTCACTGCATGGATATAGGGCTAATTCCAAAATAGAACCAGGAATAGTCCAAGCACTGCTAGCTGTTGTCCCCAAAATTAAATAAATAAACAAGAAAGTATGCTTTAAGACAGTCTTCTTAAAGGAATAAGAGAGCCAAAGTTTCTCAGCATAGTTAGTTTCAAGGGAGGACAAAACACTGAGCAAAGGAGAGGTAAGAATACAAAACATGATCCAATCTGAGCAGAAAAGTCAATCACAACACCCTAGAATAACCGATGAGATGCTTGATCAAAGACCATAAACTCATAATACAGTTTAAATATAACTAAGTTATAGATCCCAATATCTACTATAATGAAGGTAAGCTATAAAGTCAGTTATGTAAGGAGAGATAACATCTTTATGATGTTGATGCCTATTAAGAAATATTCCTAATTCCTATTAAGAATGATTCCTAGTAAGAATCATTTGCTAACTCAAACACACTAAATACAAAAAATAAGAGATATTATAGCAGCTGTGTAGTAATAGTTATCAAGACCTCTATACTTTTACCTTGTATATAAAATAGTCTCAAATATGGCTGGTACACTTGTTCAATCCATTCTAACTTCTAACCCCAGCTTTAGAAGTAGGAATTAAGATTCTTCTTAATGGAAAGACCTAGGTAACAGTATTTTAAACAAGTATTTCCAAAGTATATGCTATAAATAGAAAGACTCAACATTCTACATAAAACAGGCCAATTGTTTTATAAAGTGAGTATTTCAGATATAATAAAAAGCTAGAAAGATTTGAAGTGCAAAGGAATTGGAAATATGAGACCAATGAGAAAATGATTTGACTGTAAAGGAATATTTTTCATTCATTATGGTTAGATTCTAACTTGTTAGGTGAAATCCAGTAACAATCAACCATATTTAGAACATTATCCTAGGCCAGGGAGTTAGTTCAACAGGTTAAGTACATCATTTTTATGCAGGAAGTCCACGTTTGCATCCCCAGCACCAATTGGTCCCCCCTAAGCATAGATCCAGCCAGGTACAATCCTGAACATCATTCAGGTGTAGCCCCAAACTCCAAAGTCAAACTAAAACACTATCATTCAGAAGCCAATGGAACCTCCGCATTCTACCCAAAACTTAGGGGGAAATGATACAAGCATTCATTATAGCCCGAGAAGCTGCCAGTATTTCAAAGTCAAACAGCCTGGTAGGTAGTTCCAGGCCTGCAGACTGAAATGCTTGTTCAAGCTTGATTGGCTGGGTGGACATCACCATGAATGGTCCCCAGGTTTCCAAACCATTGCTTGGGAAGTTCCTCAAAATAAATAAATAATATAAAAATTAAATGATTCATGGATTAACACATCAAAAACTAAACAAAACTATACAAAAGGGTGGGGGTTAGACAGACAGTTCAGCAGGTATGGCATCTGCTTCTGGGCTCTACCCTTAGTACCACATATGGTACCCTGAGTACTACCACAAGTGATCAGTGAGAACAAAGCCAGGAATAAGTCCTGAACACTGGCAGATGTGACCTCCCCCCCCAAAATAAATTTGATGTTTATTATTATATTATAGTTGATTATTATAAAAACTTTTAGAATGTACAGTCCTTCAACATATGTATCATACATGTATACCAAAAGCTTTCAACCCTAACTAGGTAATGAGAGCAACATAATCAGCTAAAATATTTTTAATGTTGACACACTCTCCCCTCACCTACCCATCTACCAGGGCCGGAGAGATAGCATGGAGGTAAAAAGTTTGCCTTGCATGCGGAAGGACAGTGGTTCGAATCCCAGCATCCCAAAAGATCCCCGAGCCTGCCAGGAGTGATTTCTGAGCACAGAGCCAGGAGTAACCCCAAAAACCAAAAGAAAAAAAAATTAACAGTACCAATAAATCACTGACCAAGCTACAGTAGTTTTTATTCCAAGCAGCATCATTTATTAAACATAACAATACAAAACAGAGGCCTGAATACAATGGGTAGGAGTTTGCCTTACTGTCAGCTTGGGTTCCATCCTCAGCATCCCATTTGATCCTCCAGCACCGACAGGATTGACTGCTGAGGGCAAAGCCAGAAATAACCCCTGGGCACCAATGGATGTGCCTCAGAAAACAAAATAAATAAATAAATAGGGGGCCGGGCGGTGGCACTGGAGGTAAGGTACCTGCCTTGCCTGCGCTAGCCTAGGAACAGTCCGTGGTTCGATCCCCCGGTTCCCCATATGGTCCAAGCCAGGAGTGACTTTTGAGCGCATAGCCAGGAGTAACCCCTGAGCGTCACTGGGTGTGGCCCAAAAACCAAAATAAATAAATAAATAAATAACTGTGATTATCTTAAAATGTTTTTTTTTTAATTTATGTCTCTCATAGTATAGAGAGTCTGAGGACAAGCTCACCAAGATGTCCCCCAAGCTTCAATCTTAGATTTTAAATTACCTATTTAAGAAATGGCACCTGGCACACTGG
This sequence comes from Crocidura indochinensis, assembly GCA_004027635.1. Lineage (NCBI taxonomy): Eukaryota > Metazoa > Chordata > Mammalia > Eulipotyphla > Soricidae > Crocidura > Crocidura indochinensis. The sequence continues at coordinate 7,450 of PVKC010029553.1, forward strand.
GTCCACTGTGTTTATCATACACCTGGTCAAACTGGGTTTGAAGACTCCCCGTATGCAGAGAAAGGAGTGCTCCAGGGTGTGGCCCATAAAACAAAAACCGAAAAAAGAAAAGGCATCATTCCATCCTCCTTTCATTCTATTCAAGACATGGGTATTATTAATCTATTATTCACCACCTACATTCCTTCATATACTGCATTCTTTATAATCATCCTCTCCACTGACCTAACTGCCCAGTAATACTCTAGAATTGCTGTATAAACCTCCCTCAATTCACTAGCCCGATACTTATTTGCATCTTCATCTGTATAAAATTAGCATTTTGATATTCAGGATTAACACTTGTCTTAAAATTCTTCTATCTTATGAGTCTTCAGCACATCCCAAAAGGATCTCTGTTTACTATTCTAGTCACGCAACTTAACATTGATCTCACAGCCTATAGTAAGTATCCTCCTTCCTCCTCTTCCACCTATATCAGTCACCATGAAATATTTACCTTCACTGTTTTGGAAAAAAGTATCCTTCTCTAGTCTCATACTGTACATATACTTCTAAAATGTATCTTAAATAATTTTACAAAGTAAATTCGAGATCAGGATCACCTAAGTGAAAATACTGCCCCTGACTTGAAGAAGTAAACAAAAACACCCTAATTTTTTAAAATCAACATCTTAGTAATTGTTAAGAGTACTCACACGTAACAAAAAAGAACTTAATATGCTCTAACTTAATTTTCCCAAAACTTTGAAACTTTACAGAAAAGCAAACAGAGAATTTCTGCTGTTAGTTCAAGGTTTGGTGAGACCATAAGGGGCTCAAGAGACATGACAGCAGGTCATATCTTGACTGGGCTGGGTTCAATCCCAGAACCCTATAGGGTCCCCCAGGCAGCCAGAAGAACCACGAGTAAGCCCGAAACACCATTGGGTGTGGACATCGCATACCACAAAAAAGAGGTCATACATGAAACTAGATCTACCTGCAGAATCTAAACCTTTACATCTCAATGCCTCTATGTTGCAATGTTACAGCATACAGCTCAACTTCCCTGTACAGAGCATAAAGCAGGTAGAAGATATGTTTGTTAAATAACTATTTTTTGTTTTGTTTTGCCTTTGGGCCACATCCAGCTATGTGCACCGGATTATTCCTGTATTCTCTGAGCTCAACAATGACTTATGGAGAACTTGGAGGACCATATAGGATGCCAGGGATCAAACCCAGGTTAAGCCACATGCAAGGCAAACACCTTACCAGCTCTACTATCTCTCCAGCTCCAAAATCACCGTGAGATACACAAAGCTGTTGATTGAGTTTCAGTCAGACAATGTTTCAACACTCAGCCTATCCCTTCACCAGTGCAGTTTCCTGACATGAATATGTCCTGTTTCCCTCCTGCTCCTGCCTGCCTTTGTGGCAAACTTTGTTTTTCCATTTTTTCCTTTCCCCTTCACTCTCCTCTCTCCCTATCCCCTTTCTCCCCTCCCCTCCCTTTTTCCTTTCACAGGCTGTGTTTTTAATATTGTTATTAAAGGGGCATCATGCATAGATGACTTTGCCTCCTTTCAGCATCCAGTTCTTGTCCAAAGTGATCATTTCCAACTATCACTGTCACAGTGGTATCTTCCCTGCCCTAACTGTACTCCCCATCTCTTTGTGGCAAGCTTTCAACCACTGGTTTGGGAGGAACCACACCCAATGATGCTCAGGGGTTACTCCTGGCTCGACACTCAGGAATTACTTCTATCAATGCTAAGGGACCATATTGAAGGCCAGAAATTCAACTTGGGTAGGCCACATTCAAGTCAAACACCCTCCCCCATTGTCCTGTCACTCCAGACTGTGTATTGTAGTTTGTTTATCCACTCAGAATTTGGGTAAACTTTCCAACTGGTTTAGAATAGTAAAATACTGGAAATCAATGCCCAGAAGTGAACGTGTTAAATACCTTCCAAAAGTGAAAACAGAAATACCTGTAAAGGTAATGACCATAGCAGTATTTAGCATATGTTGGTAGTGAATAATTCATTAAAGTCAATAACATTTATCTTAAAAACTTTTAATAATCACTGGAAAACATTTCAAATATCTTGCCCCCTTCCAAGAGGTGGGGGCTACACTGGAAAAATGGTTTTACTTAATTTTTTTAAAAACTGGGGATCTGCCCCAGTCAACAGTTTGCCAAATTCTGAATGACTTCTAGAATCTGCTTTCTTTCACATTGCCAAGATTTTTCAAGTTTTGTCACATTTCAAATCTCTCATAAGTTAGCAAAATTTAAAATTTACCTAGAAAAACCACTTTAATAGGATATGGCATATGTCTTGAGTTAAACCTGAGTTTAATTAAACCTGAGTTTAAATGCCTGCGTTAAAATGACCCCTGAATACAATGAGCCTAAGCACCACCAGAAAAGGCACCTTTTAATCAATCACCTTTATATGCATTATCTCAATAGTCGTTGGGTTTTTGGGTCACATCTGGCAGCATTCAGGGGTTACTCTTGGCTCTAAGCTCAGAAATCGATCCTAGCAGGCTAGGGGGACCATATGGGATGCCGGGATTCGAACCACTGTCCTTCTGCATGCTAGGCCTTACCTCCATGCTATCTCTCCGGGCCCTCAATAAAGTTGTTTTAAAGAACCTATGTACAAATTTTGGAAAGCAGCTTCATAGTTACCTAGAAAATAGGGGTATAATTACAAAGGGAACAGGAAACTCTGGGATGATGGAAATAAAGAATATTTGAATAATACTGTAACAAAGAACAGAAACAGAAAGTGTAGATAGGCCAAACCTTTAACACTTAGAATCTGTGCATTTTATAAAGTTACTTAATTTGCCTCACCAAATAAGATATACACTCTACCAGAGTAACATCCCTGGAAAATTACAGAAAGACATTTGAACACACATCCCAGGGTCTTTCTCACTTAAATCACTAGGTGTGTGGTGGGAACCAGTTAATCTGCTTTCATAGATCCTGATTACCCTCATGCATGAGAATTATCAATTTTATTTTAGAAAAAGAATAAACCTAGTATGCATTCAGAAATTTTCATCCATGTTTTTCAAAAACTTGTTAATTTTGTTTTGTTTTGTTTTGTTTGCTTGTTTTGGGAGCTTCACAGTAGACTGTGCTCAGGGGTTACACCTGGCTCTGCGCTCAGAAATCTCTCCTGGCAGGCTTATGGGACCATATGGGATGCCGGGATTCGAACCACCGTCTGTCCTAGATTGGCTGCATGCAAGGCAAACACCCTACGGCTGTACTATCGCTCTGGCCCCATTTTACTTGATTTTAAAGTAGAGAAGTTAACATGCAACACTACCTATACTTAACATACAATTAAGAAAAACTACCTAAGTAATTTTCTTTCCCAAGTTTGGGAATTATTAAGTACAGATAGAAGTTCTAAGAGAAAGAATTATGACTTAAATGCTGTTTTGTTTTGTTTTTTTTTGGGGGGGCCACACCCAGTGACGCTCAGGGGTTACTCCTGGCTATGCGCTCAGAAGTCGCTACTGGCAGGCACGGGGGACCATATGGGAACCGGGGGATCGAACCGTGGTCCATCCAAGGCTAGCGCGGTAAGGCAGGCACCTTACCTGTAGCGCCATCGCCCGACCCCTTAAATGCTGTTTTTAAAAAGAAACATCACCTTATCATCTAGCCTTCAATAGCTCTCCAACTTCTAGAGGAGGTTCTGTCTCCAGAGCCAATTCTGTAGAAGTGTTTGGCATTTAGTCTATACTTTTTCCATAGTCAAACCTGGCAAAGTGAATAATTACTGGCAGCTATTTGGAGGGCAAAGAAGAGGGACACAATGCATAGTTAATATCTCTTCCCCAAATTTTCCTAATTGCTAAATTCTCACAGAGTGAGAAATTGACCTGGAACCTTAGTTTTCAAATAAAGCTATCAAAATTCTCATAGTGGGCTCAGAGGTAAACAAAATTAACATGAACACACTCAATTTTTACTTCTAGATTAATGAATAAAGTGAAGTCATCATATTTATAAAACGCAAAGCAAACAAAAACTAGCAAAATGAAGATTGCAAAGAGTAGTTTAAGGGGACAGTACCACCTCCCAGTATTTGAGCCAAGACAGCATTTTTATAGTCTTTGAAGTACATTAGAACTTAAATACCTGAGCTTGATGGGTAACAACTTTTTCCTTTTAGGGCCACACCCAGCAGTGTGCAAGGATTACTCCTGGCTCTATACTCAAGTTCAGAGAACCACTGAAGATTAAAATTAGAGCAGCAGTATGCAAGGCAAACTCCCTAAACATGCCCTACCCAATGTACCATCTCTGCAGCCCCAGGAGAAAGTTTATCTCTTGGCACTTCCACTAATATTTAAAGGGCTCTGTGACTGTTTAAAAAAAAAAAAAACAACAAAACTCTAGCAATGCTATCCCAAGAGTGGTATGTGCACAAGCAAGCCAGTTTACACACTTCAGTATATTTTAGTATAAAAACTGAAATAGATCGCTTTGACACTCGTAGGGAGTTAAGAGGGATTATATCTGGAGAAATGGTAGAGCAGAAAGGTACTACAGAATAGCCAAAAGTCACTCTTTTTTATTACTTTATTTAAACATAGTGGTTACAAGGTTTTTCATAATACAACCTTGGGTTGTATCATAATACAAGTTGGTTTTTTTGTTGCTACAAAGTTGTTCATGAATTTCAGTTATACAATATCCAATACCCTTCACCAGTGCAGTCTCCCCTCCTCCAAAGCCCCCAATTTCCTGCCAGCCACTCCTGCAAACATTTATCTTCCTTCCCTCTTCCGCTAGTAAGACAATGTGGTTTGCAATATTGTTACTGAAGGAGTATTATGTGTTATCTCTTTATCTCTTTTCAGCACCCAGTTCCTGTCCAGTAGGATCATTTCCAACTTTCACTGTCATAGTGGTCCCTTCTCTGCCCTAACTACACTCCCCAGCTCCTGGTGGCAAGATTCCCACTATGAACTGATCCTAGAAGTCATCCCCAATTGAGGGGGTGTATTCTCCCCTTCTTTCATCATGTATTTATAAATGTTGTCTGTCTACGGTGGATTGGAAAAAGAAAATTTAGAAAGTAGATAATAATTTGAGAAGCACAAAACCTAATCCATTCTGATATCTGTTAAGTGGCAAAGCACAGGTCTACCTGACACCTAGGCCTATATCCTTCTTAATTATTAGACCCTATTTCTCTATCATCAAGACTTTGAGCTCAAACCTCTAAAGGTGATCCCAACCTCAGAGTTTGACAGTATTAAGAAAAAAATCACGAAGATTTTGTGCACATCCAGCCGAAGTAAGACCTTTAACACCAAGAGCAAGCCAAACTATCTTGCTGGATTCCTTTTTACCATGTTCATACACAAAACTCAGTTCTTGGCCCTGAGCAACAGTAATTATTAGACAGTACACCTTATACACGGCCAACTTGGGTTTCATCCCTGGCACCAATGCCAGGAGTGATCCCTAAGATCGAAGAGTAAAAAGTACTACTAACTGAGAGTGGCCCTAACAAAAATAAAAAAATAAAAAAAATAAAAAAAAAGCACCTCAGTCCCTCTGATTTGTATTTCTTGAAGCCTAGAACAAATCAATTGATTCTTTGGAGATCCACCCTGGTGTTTCTATCAACTTTATGAATCGACTTCCTCTTCATCTGTAAAAATAAAAAGAATCCAAAAGAAAAAAGAAAAAAAAAATTGAAAAATAAATCCAGAACAAAATTTTTCAAAAATAAATCCAGAGCAAATGAATCAAGAAAAAATAACCACAAAAATTTAATAGCATTGAAAGTCTTTCCTCCTTGAGCGGCAGACACAGCACAAGAGGCTGAGAGCATGCTTTCAATTCCAAGCATCTTATGGTCCCTGAGAACCACTGGAAGTGACCCTCAGCCAGAGAGGTGGGAATAGATCGCAAGTATTGCCAGTTGAGGCCCCCAAATAAAACAAAATAAAAAGTAAAGAGTTCCCTCTTCTCAAGGCCTCATTTAAAGACCTTGGACTAGACACAACCATACTAGACATTCTCCGAGTGATTTTACAAACTATTTTTTAAAAACAAAAAGTAAATGAATATAACAAAAAATTAAGTCCTCGCTGAAAATTCATAAAGTACCCTATTTTTCTTTTTACTTCAGATTTAAGTATTAACATAAACTCACAAAATTAATTTCACAAACTCCAGATAGCCAAACTCAACTTGCAGCCTGTGAAACATTGCTTTAGAAACCCAACAGTTTACACTTAATGGTATGCCTTTAACCACTACAACCATGCTACCTTAAAATTCTACCTCAAGGGGCCCGGGAGATAGCATGGAGGTAAGGCGGTTGCCTTTCATGCAAAAGGTCATTGGTTCAAATCCCGGTGCCCCATATGGTCCCCCGTGCCTGCCAGGAGCAATTTCTGAGCATGGAGCCAGGAGTAAGCCCTGAGCACTGCCGGGTGTGACCCAAAAAAAAAAAAAAAAAAAAAATTCTACCTCAAATGAAACAGGACCAGAAGTGACAAAAAGTGGTGAAGAATTATGGGCACCTTTGGTGGTGGAGTGTAATATAGGAACTCTGCAGTAATGAATTCAAACACCATAAACTTGACACTGTTGTAACCCTATTACCCAATCTATAATTTCTAGGAAACAAAAAAGTCTACTTTGGGGCCAGTGTGGTGGCACAAGCAGTAAATCTGTCTTGTGCACTCTAGCCTAGGACAGACCACGGTTTGATCCCCCAAGCCAGGAAAGATTTCTGAGCACATGGCCAGGAGTAACCCCTGAGCATCACCGAGTGTGGCCGAAAATAAAAAAAGAAAAGAAAAAGTCTACTCAAAACCTTGTTTTCTACATCAGCGTAACAAAAGTGGTGCTCAAATTTAGTCAGAAAAAGGCTTTTTTTTAATTTTAGGGTCACACTCGGCGGTGCTCAGGGAGGTGTTACTCAGACTTCTGCACTCAGAAGTGGCACCTGGCAGGCTGGGGGGGAGGGCGGGGGGGTCTAGGGGATGCCATAGGGATGCCGGGATTCCAACCAAGGTCAATCCTGGATCAGCTGCGTGCAAAGCAAACGCACTCCCGCTGTGCTATCTCTTATTAGCTAGCAAATCCCAGAATATAAAAGCTAGTGACTGAATAGGTAACTCTCAAATTTAAGAAACCTAAAATCTTGGCGGCCTGGAGAACAGGACAATTGTCGCGTGCCTGCCTAGCACGGGGCAACGTTGGTTTAATTCCCAGCACACCATAGGGCCCTCCTCCAAGGAGTTATTATGAAGTGTAGAGCCACGAGTCACCTCTGAGCATTCCCCGTGTTGCCAAAAACAAACAAAAAAAAAAAACCCACAAAAATAAGAAATCTCAAAGGAACTTCTTTCACCACTGCACTGGTCATACATACTAGCTGCTCACTAAGATCCTGGAACAATGTGGGGGAGCCACCAGGGAATCTGGAGCTCTCCGTGGGAACCTGGACTCCTGGATTTCTGCTCTGGGAAAATACGCACCGATCTGATGATTCCCATTCATTACCAACTCCTGAAACATCGGTGAGCGAGAACAACACAGCCACACGGGCGAGTTGTGCTAGCGAATACCTTATCTATATCTAGCCTGACTGCACCAGCAGGAAAAAAAA
>PVKC010029554.1:0-15051 GCA_004027635.1 Crocidura indochinensis
AAACTGGGTTAGTGTTGTGCAAGGCAAATGCCCTACCTGCTGGCACAGGATTTTTCTTTTCGTTTTCTGTTTTTGTTTTTGGGTTACTCCTGGCTCTACGCTCAGAAATCACCTGTGGCAGGCACAGGGGACCATATGGGATGCCAGGATTCTAACCACCGTCCTTCTGCATGGAAGGTAAACGCCTTACCTCCATGCTATCTCGCTGGCCCCAATTTTTCTTGTTTTAAGCCTAGTTGAATTACGTTTCTTGAAGTAGTAGGACTAAGATTCATACTCATATTGCTAATTTTTGCTATCTCACTCTTTCTGTTCTCTTCTTTTTTTAACATTTTTTTTGGGTCACACCTGGCAGTGTTCAGGGGTTATTTCTGACTCTCCACTCAGAAATCACTTTGGGCAGGTTCAGGGACCGTATAGGGTGCCGGGATTAGAACCATTGTCCTTCTGCATGCAAGGCAAACACACTATCTTTATGCTATCTCTCTGGCCCAAATTTTTAACATTTAAATTTCATTACGATTTGGGTGACATGTTTATGTTATATATATATATATATATATGTTATAAAGATAATATGAACATTATGACTTTGTTGTACAAAGTTGTAGCACTCCTCCACTACCCAACTCCCCGACACACTCCTTCCTCCACTGATCAAATGTCAACTCTACTCCACCTCTTCAATTCTCCTCATATTGCTTATTGGTAACATGAGTTTTGTAATGAAGGCCAAGGGCTTGCCATCATTTGTTATTATCTAGTTTTTGTTTTGTGTCTCTGTATAGTACAAATGAGTTAGTGAAAACATCTGTCTGTTCTTTTTTATGATTTACTTTGCTTACCATGATTCCCTTCATTTCCAGCTACGTGCTGTGTGCTGCACGATTTCATCTTTTCTTACAATTAATATTCTGATGGGTAGACATACTGCAACTCCTTTACCCATTCATCTGTTGAATGTTTTGATTGCTTCCATAATCTTGGTTTTGTCTTTAAGCACTGTAGTAAACTTAGGTGTGCATATATCTTTTTGACTTGATGTATTTGTTTCTTGAGTGTTGATGTCAAGAAGTGGAGTTGCTTGGTCATATAGGAGCCCTGTTTATTTTTTTGTTTCTGGCCACACCAAGTGGTGTTCTAGAGTTAATCCTGGTTTTGTGCTAGGGACCATTCCTAGTGGGATTGGGGACCATATGGGATGTTTGAGATCAAACACTGGTCAGTCATATGTAAGGCAAATGCCCCACTAGCTGTCCTGTGGTTTCTGCTAAGGGAACTGTTATTTTTGAGTCATCTCCACACTTCCTCTTCCTATGGAACTTTTGATTAGACATGTGTGAAACTTTGTCTCTAACTGTTTCATGTTTATGTTTGTTTTTAATCGTTTAATGCGCATTTCAGTAACTAAGTTTTTCTTCTACTTTGTTAGTTCTCTTTATAATCGTGTCTACTTTGCGATTAAAACCACAAAGTTAGTGTTGAATACATTTTTTTAAATCTAAACCTTGAAACTTTTAATTTTTTTCCACATTTTTAAAAATTTTAATCAAAGTGGATTACATATCTTTCACAGTAATATTTTAGGTACATAAAATATTGAATCAGGAGTGTTCTCACCACCAATGTTGTCCTCCCTCCACCCCTGTTCCCAGCATGCATCCCATATCCCCCTCTTTTACCCTTCAGGCTGTTATTATAAGTGGTCCTCTCTGTGTCTAGTATGTTGTAAATTGGGTATCGATTGTGATGTCATTGGCTTTGGATTTGGTGTTTCAGTTTGATCATATTTTTATTTCTACTTAATACTCATATGACTGTTTGGTCTTGGTATCTTCCATTATTTTATTTTATTTTATTTTATTTTGTTTTTGGGTCACACCCGGCACTACTCAGGAGTTACTCCTGGTTTTAGGCTTAGAAATCGCTCCTGGCAGATGCGGGGGACCATATGGGATGCTGGGATTTGAACCGCCGTCCTTCTGCATGCAAGGCAAATACACCACCTCCATGCTATCTCTCCGGCCCCAAACCTCCATTATTTTTAACAGCTTTTTTGAAGTATAGTTCACATATACAATTCTTCCATTTAAGGATAACAGTCTGATAATTAATGTTTGGTTGTTCACATTAATTTAAATTGATGTAATATATATGTGTTTGCATATATAAGAAAAATATGCCAATTTAGCCATTCTAAGTATACAATTCTGTGATATTAATTACAGACTATTAATGCCCAACTATCATTTATTCCTATTTTTTTTCATTTCTCAAGTGAATACATTAACTGTTAAGTATTACTTCCCGTTTTTCTCCTCCATATTACACCTGACTCTATACTCAGAAATTGCTCCTGGCAGGCTCAGGGGACCATATTGCTGGGATTTGAACCACTGTCCTTCCGCATGCGAGGCAAATGCCTTACTGCTGTGCTATCTCTCCAGCCCCACCCTTGGTAATTTTTGATCTTAATGTTCCTTAAGTCTGTATTCTAAATTCTTCTTATTAATTTGATTTATCCTTTTGTGTTTGTCTTGTTTCATTTACTGTGATGTTTTCAAGTTTATCATTGTTATACTACGATCATGTAGATCAGAACATTATCCCATCTAGCTGAATAATATTTCGTTGTATGCTGTGTGTTTCTCTGTGTAGAAATACCTCAAATTAGCCAAGCATTTGTTGATGAATACTTGTGTTGTTTCTATCTTTTGGTAATTGTTAGTAATATAGTGAAGTGGCATATGAACATTTGAGTCCCTGCTTTCAGTTTCTTTGGTATACCTAGGAGTGCAGTTTCTGGATCATATGGTAATTCTGCTTTTAGTTTTTTGAGGAACTGCCAAGCTGTTTCCATAGCAGATGTACCATTTTAGTTTCTGTGAAATAATATAGAATATGTGTGTGTGTGTGTGTGTGTGTGTGTTGGTCTTTTCTTCCAGTTTCTGACACATGCCTCTTAAAACCCTTGACAAAAGAGGTTGGGAGGGGCTGGAGAGATAGCATGGAGGTAAGTCATTTGCCTTGCATGAAGAAGGTCGGTGGTTTGTATCCTGCCATCCCATATGGTCCCCCAAGTCTGCCAGTAGCGATTTCTGAGCATAGAGCCAGGAGTAACCCCTGAGCACTGCTGGGTTGGACCCACCCACCCACCCCACTCCCCCCAGAAAAAAAGAGAGAGGTTGGGAAGATAGCTTAGTGGTCAAGTTCAAGGAACCCAATTCAAATCCTGGTACCAAATGGCTCCTTGAGTATTGCTTAGCCCAGGAGCTCATGAGCACCACCAGCATTGCTTTGGTGGTCCTCAGCACTGCAGGCCCTGAGCAGCTTTGCATCTTTGGGTACTAGGGTAGGTTTGTTCAGTGCTACCTAGAGTGGTCCCTGAGATCCCCTAATTACTGAATAGAAGTTCCTTGTCCCTTAAAAACAAAATAGAGGTACCAGGACAATCTTTTTCTTTTGACATTTAGTGTTTGATGCCAGTTCCCAGCAGAGAACTCCTAATACCTTTATTTTTTCCTAAGTGAGAATACTAATAGTATCATTTGTTCTATTATTTTATTATTTGATTTTTTTTTTTTTTTTTTTTTTTTTTTTGGTTTTTGGGTCACACCCGGCAGTGCTCAGGGATTAAATTGCTCCTGGCAGGCACGGGGGACCATATGGGGCACCGGGATTTGAACCGATGACCTTTTGCATGAAAGGCAAACGCCTTACCTCCATGCTATCTCCCGAACCCCCTATTATTTGATCTTTGACATTACTGTATGGTACAGGGTTGCTACAGCCTTTATAATTTTCTGGGTGTTAGAAGTGTCTTGTTCTAAAAGGCAGCTTTGCAGGGGCAGGGAACCTCTGAATAGTTCAGGGTAGGGACTCATCATCAGAAAGACCCAAGTCACCATCAGAAGGTTGCCAGAGAAGGGAGATGATCTGGAAAAGGAGCTATAATCCTATGCATGATGGAGCCAGTGAGAAAATTCAAGTAGAGTGGAATTTGGAAGGAAGTTCCATGCATTTACAAGGAGGCCATGTGTGATATACCTCGACTCTGGTTGAGGGTGTAAACTCTGGTTCTTAGGGCCCTTTGTACGTATCCCTTTTCTGGCAGTTCATTTGTACCTTTTGTTATATTCTCTATTGTACAATCAACTGGAAAACTTACATATTTTCTTGAGTTTTATAATCTGTTCTAGCAAATGATTGCGTCCCAGGAGAAGGAGGTCATAGGAAACAATCTTCAGTAGATAGCCAAGTTGGGCAGGTGTCACGGGTCATGTTCGGGTGTCCCACTTGTCATTGGCATCTAAAGTGGGGAACAGTCTTCCGCAAGTGAGTCCTTAATTTGTGGCACCTGATGCTGTGTTGAGGTAGTGTCAGAATTGAGTTAAATTATAGCACACCCAGCTGTTATCACAAAAGATTGCTTAGTATGGGGGAAAAACTGCCACAATATGGTGTCAGAAGTGTAAGTGTGGTAATAGTGTGAGAATAAACAGAGACATAGGAAGATGAGTGAGTTTCTCCTCAATACATTTCTGCCAGTGAGGTATGAAGTCTCCAGTTTTTCATGTGTTTATCACCACTGCTCTAGTGTAGTCCAGCATATTTTCCTCATGCCATCCATGTGAGTGTGAAGTGGAGTCCCAGTGAAGTTTAGATTTCTTTATTTTATGCTAATGTCTAATATTGTTCAACATCTTTTATGTGCATATTGAAGGGAATATATTCAGTTTTCCTATTGGATAATTTATCATTTTATTCTTTAGCTATAAGAATATTAAGTATTTGGGATACAAGTCCATTATCAGTACATGATTTGCAAATAATCCCACATTTTTTGTTTTGTTTTGTTTTGTTTCTTTGTTTTTGGGCCACACCTGGTGGTGCTCAGGGTTTTCTCTCTTGTGTTCTGGAATCACACCTGGAGGGCTTGGGGGACCATATGGGATGTCAGGGATTGAACAAGGGTTGGTTACGTGCAAGGCAAGCTCCCTAAACTGTACTATTACTTGGGCCACCTTAATTTTAAATTGCTTTACCTTCTCATGGCAGTAGTCTCTGGAGAACAAAGGTTTTACATTTAGATGGAGTTCTATTTTCTTTAGCTTTGTTTTGGTATATGAAACGTATCTTACAGTTGCAGAGATTTACTAATATTTTGTTTCTTTTTTCTTTTATAATATCTTTATTTAAGCACCATGATTATAAACATGTTTGTAGTTGGGTTTCAGTCATAACAAGAACACCCCTCTTTACCAGTGCAACATTCCCACCACCTAGCATTGGGACTTTACAAGTTTTTTTGGATTCGGGAGAGTTGCGCGCGCGTGCGTGCGTGCGTGCGTGCGTGCGTGTGTGTGTGTGTGAGAGAGAGAGACAGACAGACAGACAGACAGACAGACAGACACGCTGGTACAAATGGTCTAACATTCTTTTGATGAAGTTGTCCTAGCATCATTTGTTGAAAAGACTTTTCCATAGCATTGAATTTTCTTGGTTTCTTTGTTAAAAATCAGTTGACAACTACAACTGGCAATTATTTATAGACTCTTAAATTTCTTCATACCCTTATGCTAGTACAATACTGTCTCGATTACTTTAACTTTGTAGTGAAAAAAAGGATCTTCTAATTTTGTTGACTAGTTTGGGTCTTGTGCATTTTCATATGAATTTTAGGATTAGCTTATCAATTACAAAAAGTTGGGATATTGTAGGGATTGAGTAAGATGGGTAGCTCCATTTGGGAAGTATTTCCATAATTAGGAACACAAACTCTTTCAATCCACCAGCGTAGGATGACTTTCAATTCATTTGATCTCATTTTCTTTCTAAAATGTTTTGTAGTTTTCGAAGTACATGTGTGATAGTTCTCTTATTGAATTGATTCTATGAATTTTAATCATTTTGGAGTTATCGTAAATAAAAAGATTTTCATTGACTCCATTTTCAAAAGCTCCCTTTCCTTTCGTTGTTTCTGTGATAAAGCAACACGTTTAGTTGTGCTCACACATACTTGATTGTTATGTGCTCAAGATCACGCATTGTTATGCCTCCAGGGAGTCCAAACAACAGAGCTCCTTGGATTGCACTCAGGCCTGGGGGAAGTACCCCAAACCTCATGCTTGCAAAACAGGGCTTCATAGTTCTCTGGACCCCTGTACGAGGGATTTCCTCAGTTTCACTTTTGTATTTTTTTTTGGTTTGAGCCTTCCAGCAGTTCTCAGGGAGACTAGAGCCCACTTCCTGTAATCCCTTCCCTAGGGTTGTGTGGGCTTGGAGATTTCTCACTGACCTAGTGGTGCAGTCAGTGCTCTTGCTTGGTGGTGCTGGGAAGCATCAGTCATCACTAGTGGTGCTGTGAACTTTAGGCTCCTCACCTGGAGCACAAAGCCCTTGAGCTTTTTTATCCTGCCCCATCCCACCCAGTCCCTAATATTCCTCTTTCTTCCAGCTGCTACTTTACAGAACTAGTTTACTGATTTCAATAATGAATTTCTTTTTTTTTTGGGGGGGGGGTGGCACACCCGGTAACACTCAGGGTTTACTACTGGCTATATGCTCAGAAGTCGCTCCTGACTTGGGGGACCATATGGGACGCTGGAGGATCGAACCGTGGTGCGTCCCAGGCTAGCGCAGGCAAGGCAGGCACCTTACTTCTAGCGCCACCGTGCTGGCCCCTCAATAGTGAATTTCTTTTTTTTTTTTTTGGTTTTTTGGGTCACACCTGGCAGTGCTCAGGGGTTACTCCTGGCTCCATGCTCAGAAATTGCTCCTGGCAGGCACGGGGGACCATATGGGGCACCGGGATTCGAACTGATGACCTTTTTGCATGAAAGGCAAACACCTTACCTCCATGCTGTCTCCCGGGCCCCAATAGTGAATTTCTTAGGATATTCTTTATCCACAATCATGTAATGTGGAAATAGGCAAGGCTTTACTTTCTTCTTTCCAAAAAGGATAACTTCTGTTTCATTTCCTTACCTAATAACTCTGGCTTGACCCTCTATCACCATTGTGGGGTGAAAATTACACGAGCGGAAATATTCAGCCTTTACTCTCAAATATGATATTCTATTTTTTTTTTGTAGACAACATTTTTCATATTGATGAAGATTTTTTTCATTTCCAAGTTTGTTGAATTAAAAATTTTTTTTTAATCAAAAGGATGTTGGACTTTGTGCATTTAATTTTTTGTCCTCTTAATATGGTGTATTACATTAATGTATTTTGGATATTAAACCAACCTTGCCTTTTTGGAATGAATCTCACTTGGTCTTATTGTACAGTCTTTTTAAAATTTTGTTGATGGATTTGGTTTTATTAGTATCTTGGATTTTGCTTTATTTATTTATTTATTTATTTTTTTTGAGGGGAAGGGATTGATCATATTTACATTTAGTGGTGCTCAGGGCTTACTTCTGACTCTGTGCTCAGAGATCACTCCTGGAAGAGCTCCGGAGACTGTGTGTGGTGCTAGGGTTGAAATCTTGGCTGGGCTCATGCAAGGCAAGTGATCTACTGGACTGTGCTATCTGTCTTATCTCAGCTTTGCGTTTCTATAGTTTCTGTAGTTCCTGTGATAATTATTTGATCTGGTAGCAACATTTAATATGACTCTTCTAGAATGTGTCGTAATGTTTTTCTTCTTGTTTCATTTTTTGGAAAGGATTTGGTACTATTCCTTAAATTTAATAGTTTGTCAGTAAAATCATTTTAGTGTGGTTTTTTTTTTTTCATTTTTGTGGGAAGTTCTATAATTGGAAATAAAGGATTTTATTAAAGGTTCATTTAGATTGTCTGCCTGTTTTAGTGAGTTTATCCATTTAATTTGTGATACATTTTCGCCTAAATTATGTGTTTGTTCACAGCATTCTTCTATAGTTCTTTGAAAATTTCTGTCAATTTTGTCCTCATGTTAGTTTGTTTTTATTTACTAATCTTCTCTTATTTGTACTTTTGCCTCTGCAAATTGATTGCCATTTTGTGGTGCTGTTTTCAGTGTAGAATGCCCATTCTCCTTCTCCAATGTTCTTTATTCAAGATTTTCTTCATGTGATCTTCCCTGATGGTCTTGGTTGACTTCGTTTTTTCTTCCCTTTGAACCTCAAAGTGCTCCTTCAGCCTCTCTCATGGTGCTTCTTTCTTGTGAAGAGCAGCTTAACCTCCTGTTTGCCTCCTCTTCCCTTTGGGAGGAGCACAGGGATTGAGACATTTATTTCCTAGGAGCTGTCTGAGTGAATGAATGAGGTATAAAGCCTGTCCTCTGAGCTACCACACATTTGGGTACTCCAAAGGCATCTGAAATGGAAACTGAATCCTAACTTTTTTTGTTTGTTTGTTTTTGGGCCACACCCGGTGACACTCAGGGGTTACTCCTGACTCTGCACTCAGAAGTTGCTCCTGGCTTGGGGGACCATATGGGAAACTGGGGGATCGAACCGCGGTCCGTCCTAGGTTAGCGCAGGCAAGGCAGGCACCTTACCTCCAGCGCCACCGCCCGGCCCCTGAATCCTAACTTTTTTGATCTTCTTGTTATCTGTTCTCTTTCTAGTGAGTAGTGCATTAACAATCGTGGTAGGCCAGAAACCTACCACCTTTATCTTGGTTCTGCCTCCCTCCATTCTTTTCATGCTTCATTGTAATGTGTCAGACAATTGGATTCTGTTCCTCCTCCTCTTCATCCTAGCTTTGCTCAGGGTTTACTCCTTTTGCTATGCTTAGGGATCACTTCTGGCAGGACTCAGGGAACCATGTGTGGTGGTGGGGATCAAACCTGGCTTAGCTGCGTGCAAGGAAACTTGTTTACAGTTCTTTCTACTCTGCTCTCACTATTAGCCTAAAACACTTTTTTTTTTTTTTTTTGGTTTTTTGGGCCACACCCGTTTGATGCTCAGGGGTCACTCCTGGCTAAGTGCTCAGAAATTGCCCCTGGCTTGGGGGACCATATGGGATGCCTAGGGATCGAATCGCGGCCCTTCCTTGACTAGTGCTTGCAAGGCAGACACCTTACCTCTAGCGCCACCTCGCTGGCCCCTAAAACACTTTCTTTACATATTTATGTATGTATGTTTTGAGATCACACGTTGTGGTGCTCCTGGGTGACTCTTGGCATCTTTCTGTTCCTCACTTTAATTTTCACCTAAATAATCCCACTCCTTCAAATCTTACTACAGACTTTGCATATTTTTTTGAGTAATTTTTATTTGTACCACAGTGGATTAAAAATCTTTCACATAATATTTTAGGAACATAGTGAACTTGAATCAGGGGTATTTCCACCACCAATGTTGTCTTCCCTCCACCCCTGTTCCCAGCATGCATCCATATCTCCTCTTTTGCTCTTTTGCCCCCTGGGCTGCTAGTAGCTGTTTCTAGCTTGTTGTAGATTGGGTACCGATTCTGTTGTCGTTGGCTTTGGATTTGGTGTTTAAGTCTGATCATTTTTTATTTCTACTTGATTTTCATACGACTATTTGGTCTTGGCACCCTCCCTTATTTCTCCAATTTGTGAGGTAGAACAAGATGGTTCAAGTTAGTGGTTCTGTTAGAAGGAAAGAAGAAAAAGAAAAATATGGGGCAAACAAGTAAAAAATGGGAGGCATCCTTCTAGAGGCTATAAATATCAGTTTAGGAGAAGAAAGGGGAAAAGGAAGAAAAACATAATAAGAATACAAAAAAGGAAAAAACTCCAAGTAAACAAACAAACAAACAAAAAACCAACCCGAAAAGCACCACAACATTAAGCACCACAGCAATAAAGACAACAACCAAACAATAACCCTGGATCTGAGATAAAAGCAGCATCAAAAAACAAACAAAAAAAGAAAACAAGCAACAACAATAACAAAAAAATTAATTTGTATTTTTTTATAGGCACAGTAAATATTGGGGAGATTAGAAGGGAGTTCCCTTGGCCTAAGAGATACAGGATTTCTCCACCCTTGAAGTATACTATCATGGGAATAACCACAGGCTCCGTACATGCTCTTATTCTCTCCCCTAGGTCCTTTTGTGATGTCTGGGAACTTTCCTCTTAGTCATGGATGATAAAATAAGGCCTTTGTAACTAGAGATTTTGAAAATCTTTTTAGGGGTCAGAGCAAAAGCACAGTGCATAGGGTATTTGCTTTGCACACGGCCGACCCGAGTTCAATCCCCAGCATCCTCTCATCCCGAGTCTGCTAGGAATATTTTCTGAGTGCAGAACCAGGAGTCACCCCTGAGCATCACTGAATGTGGCCCCAAAACAAAAACAACCCCCCAAAAAAACAAAAAAAAAAAAAGAAAAGAAACCTTTTTAGATGCCTAAAGTAACCCTGATTCTTAGACTGGATCATCTTGTCACGCTTACTACATTCTACGTTGAAGTTACCGGTGTGATTATTTGTCTCAACTTTCCAACTGGTAGAATTATTCATCTGTTTTCCTTACGATTGTACCACCAATGCTCAGTACTAAGACTTAGTAAATATTTATGGACTGAGTGAATGAACTAGTAAAAATGAGGCCATTTGTGTGGAATTGTGTCTTTAATGAAAATTGCCAGAGAAACACTTATTATTTTGACGATCATGTTTAGAATAACTAGGATTTGCTTACTGAGAGAGAGAGAGAGAGAGAGAGAGAGAGAGAGAGAGAGAGAGAGAGAGAGAGAGAGAGAGAGAGAGAGAGAGAGAGAGTGTGTGTGTGTTGAGAACAACTAAATTCTTCTGGTATTTAAAAGTAGCTCATCTTGGAAAGACCCACTTATTACTGATTAGGCTTTGTTTACTGGGATTCTGGAATCTTGGTAGAGTAACAAAAGAGCGTAGGGTAAGGTCTCTGCAAGCTCCATAATACTTTCCAAATGACACTTTCTTGGTAATTATCACATTTGGTTTAAGATTTTCACTTAGCATAAAATGGGTTGCAGCAAGCCAAATCCTCCTATATATTCAAGCAAAGGTGATGACTCTCTTCACAATGGAGCAGAGATGAAATAGCTCCTACATTTGTTATTCTGAATGGAGCCTTGGGATGAGCTTCCAGGCAGCAGAACGCCACTTAACATTCTGCATGCTATTGTGCTCTTTAGTAGTATAATTGTAAAATGAGGCAATAAAACTGGAGAGGATATAATATTTATACCTGTGCAGGCACTTCACATGATAAAATGTCACTCGGGACTGTTTACTCCACGCTGGTTATTTGGATAATGCCCCACCTGCCTAGTGACAGGAGGTGCTGAGTCTTGCATAAATCTCGAAAAGAAGGTGAGGGTTAATGTAGTGATTTTTTTTTCCATAGGAAAAAAAGAATACATCATCCGTGATGATAGCCATGACTACTCTGTGAGCACTGTGCTCCTACCAGCCCTCGACTGGACCCTCAAGTACCAGAGAGGGACTGAAGGGGAGAAAATTAATGTTAGTGCATGTCCTTTCAGTGTGGTCCTTTGCCCTGCCACACACTTCCCTCGCAGTGTCTTGAAACCTCTTGAGAACTGTGCCAGAGAGATGTTATTCCTGTGTATCTCTGATGGATTCTGCCCACCCCTACACCCCACCCCGTCTTCCTCACCCCCACCTCAAATTCTAGCAAACCCTCATTGGAGTTCTATTATCTTCATGTTTAAATGTTGGCACATGTATAGGTTTGCACACACCTATATATGGCATACCTATGCATATATATGTTTTTTTTTTTTTTTTTTTTATGGAGACAAAACTTAATGAGAAGAGACAAAGAAACATCAAAGAGCTTTTTCCTCTTGATTGCTGTGTTAGAACTTTTGCCTGAAAATGGGTTACATTCCTTCTGTTTTTAGCTGAATCCTCATTAGCTTTACATTTTAATGATGTCCTGGGCAAATTACACCATTTACGGCCAGTGCCTTAAAGGGAGGCTTAAAGGAGACTTAAATACTTTTTTTCCTAGGATGTGTTTACCTAGGAATATAAATGGATGCAGAATTATTTAAAAAAAAAAATCTAAAGACAAACATCTTTTTAAATGATTTTTTAAAAAAAAAAATCAAACACACTTGGAATAGTACAGTTAGTTAATCTAAAGGCAATTGCTTTTCACTTAAATTCAACATTGAAGAGCATATTTATTATATTTGGTAATATTATAACTGGCACTATATGTGTATAATTTTTTAATAGTTTCAGTTTCTCATTTACTTGGATTCAGTTTTATTGCTAAGCTTTAGAAATAATTCATAGATGGTAGATGCTCAATAGGAATAAATGAAGACAGCTTCTCCCAGTTATGAAAAAAATCAAGGATGATTGAAATGCTAATATGTTGATAGACAGACTGTGTTTGCACAAGAATGAGAGAATATATTGTAAAGTTGAATCTCCTCACAGGATTCCACATTATTCAGTTTGAAAGAACAGTGTGAATTGTGGAGCTGTGCTTTCTCTGTAAGCTTTGAATGCGTAGTTATTATTAGATGATAAATTAGAATAAAATGTCATGTGTGTCAAAAACTGTTTATTTCCTCGAACATTTATTTGCTAAGTGGATTAGGGGGAATTGCCCGGTTGCAGAAGCTCTGATGGGAATGCATATCTACACCTCTTTTTTTTTTTTTTTTTTGGTCAAGTGCTTACACAATTGAATTTCTTTTTTGTGCCCTGCATAGGGTTAATAATGCTCTTTTAAGGCTTCTTGAATATGAGGAGAGGGATTTCATGCAACTGAACTCAGTAAGGATCCTGCCAGAGGTGGAGGGGGCTGTTGTTTAAGGAAGTGGAGGAAATAAAGTGCTGTTGGACTTCCTTGAGGACAAACTGAGCCGGGAAAGTTACAGACCGGAGGACTGCAGTACTTTTTATTCATTTCTTTGATGGCAAGATTTTTTTTTTAGTTTTTTATTTAAAACTCTAAACATTGTTTTCCTTTCAGCTTTTGTGTCACACCTGGTAATGCTCAGGGATTACTTCAGCTCTGTATTCAGGATTACTCCCGGTGGTTCTCCGAGACCTTACGGGATGTCTGCTAGTGAACTAGGCAGGGTTCACAGTGTGTGTAAGGCACACTTACTTCCCTACCCCCTGTACTATCATTCCAGCCCCAATATTTTAGTTTTTCTGTGCTATCATTCCAGCCCCAATAATTGTTTTTCTTTGCCTTATCTGTATGTATGCATGTAGATGTACACATATGCAAATATACACACCTGTATTTATTCTTTTTCTTTCTGTGTTCCTTAAGATCTGAATTATTGGGCCCGGAGAGAGAGCACAGCGGTGTTTGCCTTGCAAGCAGCTGATCCAGGACCAAAGGTGGTTGGTTCGAATCCATGTGTCCCATATAGATATGCCTGCCAGGAGCTATTTCTGAAAGACAGCCAGGAATAACCCCTGAGCACCGCCGGGTGTGACCCAAAAACCAAAAAAAAAAAAACAAAAAAACAAAACAAAACTAAAAGGATCTGAATTATCGTTTCCTTTTTGCAGATATTGTAAGCTAAAGCACAGGAGATTAATAACTTGCTAAATGCAAGTAAGTACCTTTGATCAACAAAGAACCACACACATCTTCAACAGTAGATAGCTCAGTCGTTTAGTAGGTCACATCCTAGAAATGTGTGCAAATACACATGGACTTTTGTCCAAAGATGAACAGAACCTATATCTGTGGTTAAGTGACAGGTAACTGTGATGAACTAGTGATTTCAAATCTGGGCATGTGTTTATTCTAACATGTATACTGCTTCTTAAAGACTATGTGTGAGGGATCTTTCTTTAAGGATAAGAGTTGAGGTGTTAGTTATAAAGTGTGCAGTTCTCATTTAAAACAGGATTTTGTCCGTGTTTCAGTAGAACCTAGGGGGCCGGGTGGTGGCGCTGGAGATAAGGTGTCTTCGCTAACCTAGGACGGAGACCTCGGTTCGATCCCCGGGTTCCCCATATGGTCCCCCGTGCCTTCCAGGAGCGACTTCTGAGCGAATAGCCAGGAGTAACCCCTGAGCATCACCGGGTGTGGCCCAAAAACCAAAAAAAAAAAAAAAAAAAAAAAAAGAAAAAAAAAAAAGAAAAAAAAATCAGTAGAACCTAAAGTTCTGCTTTAGGTAAGTTTTGCATACTGTGATGATAGGCTATATGGGTTCACTTTTCATTTTTTTTTGTTTGTTTTTGGGCCACACCCAATGACGCTCAGGGGTTATTCCTGGATATGCACTCAGAAGTCGCTACTGACTTGGGGGACCATATGGGAAACCGGGGGAGGGGGGCATCGAACCATGATCCGTTCTAGGCTAACGCAGACAAGACAGACACCTTACCTCCAGCGCCACCGCCCAGGCCCGACTTTTCATTTTTTAATCCATAAAACGACATGACATCGTCTTAGAGGCTTGATATAAGGAAGCCTTTTGTCACAACATTTCTGTGATGCATTTACAGGCCAGCTTTTATAGGAAAGTAGTTGGAAGTTGCCTTGGTTTGTATGTTTTATGCCTTCAGTTTCTATGAAGTGAGTTAACATTGTTTTTGGTCTTTTCACTTGAGTAGATTTTCAACTTCGTTGATTTTTGCTTTTTTTTGTTTTTTTTTCTTGAGAAAATGAGCTTATTTATTGAAATGGCCAACGACTTCCAAATTGTGCTTGCTGTCTTTCTGTAGAGAAATCATGAGCAATGTTTCCATTTTCAGAAAAACTATGTTTATATGTGTTTATATTCATCAATATATTTTTGTCTTCATATTTTTATTTCAAAGTAAGAGAAGATGGTGGCTTCTGAGTTATGCTGATACAAGACTGTTTTGAAGTTGTGTTTTTGCTTCCTCTAACCTGACCTGGTTTGTTGAAAGATGTGTGGTCCTTTGGGGAGCAGGCAAGGGGGATAATTGTGGAGTATCATTGTTGAGTGATGAGTCATGGGTGTCTGTGAATGTCATGGGGTGGTTTAGCCTTTGATTATTTAAATTACAGAGAATGTAGAAAAACAGGAAAGCAAACACAGTTTAAGATGCCCGGCATTTGTGCTGAGTTTGGAATTCAATTCTGGTTCTCCGCAATCCAGTAAATTGACTTGGACAAGATCCTTAATTT